>VXCM01004171.1:0-19630 GCA_014773175.1 Lucifuga dentata
GTGGGTGTATCACTTGAATATTTGATTTTGAAAGATTAAGAGATTTTCAAAATATCAGGAAAGCTGAAATTTGGGGAATGGTTGTCAGCAATGTTATGTGTATGAAAATTGAATATATTTGGCTCAAACATGCAAAATGGATGGTATGGTCCTTTAACTGTATTTTAGAATCAGCATGGACAAAGTAAATCATACAGCATCTATGTTGTAATATTAATAACTGAAAGCTTGGACTCCTGCACACAATTCTGTAAAGGAGGCAGGCAGCAGGACTGAATAGAAACAATATAAACACACACATCGTTAAAACCAGCCTACACAGCGTATTCTGCTGTAAACAAACAGGATGAAAGCTGCTTTTTATCCTGATATCAGCACGTTATTTCATCCAGCAGCTCCTGAAACTGTTTCATAAGCTAAAGAGCCACAGAGGTCACGGGCTTCTTCTGAAAAACTAGCTCATTTTGATTTGTGCATGAGGCCACGAGTTCCTAACACAGTGGAGAGAACGACTGTAAATGTGTTTGCGTAACCAGAAACACCAGTGGAAATGGAATTGAATGTTTTTTTTCATTCTGTGCTGCAGCATGATTCATTTGCATGCTGCCTCATTAAGAATAATGGCTTTCCTCTCCTGGAGTGAGAGGAGGGGATAAAAAGAATATCAACCACTGTAATAACTAACCAGGGCGGCTTTGTTATTCCCGCACAATGAAGCGACTTTACAAGCCCGTGTTGGTGCGAGGGTCCCGACAGCGGTTAACCCCCAAGATCACACGGGTGACCACCAGGCCAGAGCACATGACGGTGCTGAGCAAGCTATTTTAAAACGGCGAAGGCATGAGCCGCTCACAGGGCCAGCTCGTGGTTTACTGCAGGCAAACTAGACCATCAATGCAGGGTCCCATGTTTGTCCTGGGGCTGGAGTTGAGCATTTTCTTAAAGGACCACACCAGTGACTGTGTATGTTTACACCCAATATATACAACCTTCATACATGTAATGTTACTGACAATTTCCAAAAGACTAAATTGTATTTTAGTTTTCCTGTTTGTTTTTTTCAATCTCTCAATTCCAAATGTTCAGTTACTGCAGCCACCTTAAAATTCAACATTTCGCCTTCTTTAAACTAAAATATGTTTTTTTGTTTTGGAAATTGGTTGTCAGTGACGTAAGATCCATATTATATGAATGCTGGTCACTGATAGTTGATTATTTGATTTTAATGTGAGTGATTTTTTTATTACTGCTTTTATTTCTTGTGAGGCGACTGAGTGTCTTGAAAGGTGCTTTTTAAAATAAAATTTCTTCTGCTTCTTCTTCTTATTACGGGTTGTATATATTGGGCTTAAACATGCAAACTCGCCAGTATGTTCCTTAAGTGTTTTAGTATGGATGGGGAAAATGGAACTAAATGGCAATTTCACAGACATGGCCAAGCATGTTTATGAGCAACATTAAAGAACTATATGACCCGTTTTGCATGTTTGAGCCTAATATATTCAATTTTCATACATGTTACGCTACTAACAATCATTTCCCTAAGGATAAAAAAGGATTTTAAAAAAAAGGATGAAAAAAATTCAGCATTCCTGATAATCTCTTAATGTTTCAAAATCAAATATTGAAGCGATACACACCCCTTAAAAATCCATGTTTCTCCTGCTAATAGTTACACAGCCTTATGAAGTCACGGTCCTTTAAATTTTTCCATAAACGCAGGTCTTCTTTTGGGACTATATTCCCCGGTGGAGGCATACATTCACTCCACGCTTTTTATTGAGCTTAAACACTAAAATTACATAACTTCTAAAAAAACCTGAATACACGTCTTGTTGGTGATGATGGATTACCTATCCCAAGAACGTTTACAGTATCAACAAGTTGATTTTAATAGCAGAATGAACTGAAACCAATGGAGGTCTGGAAGGTAGGAAAAACATTTTTAATTCACCGTTCCAATAGTATGCTTGGGGAATGATTGTCAGTAACGTAACATGGATGAAAATTGAATATATTAGGCTCAAACATGCAAAATGGCCNTGATTGTCAGTAACGTAACATGGATGAAAATTGAATATATTAGGCTCAAACATGCAAAATGGCCAGTTTGGTCCTTTAACCTGATCTTCAGGTTAAAGGACCAAACAATACCCCTTTGCAAGCAAAAGTCCTGCAGTAAATATATTTAAGTAAATGCACACATGTACTCTTATATATGCGTGTTTTAAGAAAGGAAAGAAGAAAATAAAATCGATCATAAATCCAGAAACTCTTTCTTCCTGCTCAGAATGATCTCGAGTAACAGTAACTCCCACAGCACCATCTCAACAGCAATAACAATAATAATCATCACAACTTCCTCCTCCTTGGCCAGAAAAAAGGGATATCTCTTTATCATTATTATAAAATGAGCTTCATGAGGAATTACCTCCTGGGAAAAAAAATCCTTTCATATTCCAGTTATGTATCATACTTTTTTTTTAATAACNCCCACCCACCCAAATAGTATTATCCTGAATATGAATTCCTACATAGCAAACTAATTACAGCTAATGAATGACAGATGAGCCGAATGAAGCAATCGAGACTTATAGCCAAGTGTTGCTCATCAGGAACGCCACGATACGAAAATGGAAATGATGATCAGATTTCATTATCAAAATTAAAATCAGCGTCTGTTTGTACTTGGAGAAGCGTGCAGGCATCGGGGGGGCTTTGTTAACAAGATGACAACGTGTTGTCGAGAAGAAAGGGCAATTTCGATTATGGAAGAAGTCTAGATTTGACAACATTTACGTATATTTTAAATTTGGATCATCAGTTTGAACTTTTATTTGCCCGTGCGTGTGTGTGTGTGTGTGTGTGTGTGTGTGTCAGTGTGCATCATATATCACAAAATCAAAATTCAAAACACATCAATAATGCCAAAAATGAAAAGTTAATGTAAAAAATCCAATGACATATAATTTTCTGTGCTCTCCAACATTAATGAGCACTGATTTGGGACGTTTCTGTTAACATTCAGTTTACTGTTTGTAATATTCCAAGAGCTGATGGATAACTTTAAATCTCATGACTTTATATAAGCTAATATGTTTAACTGGGATTATTTTCTGTAGAAAAATGAAATCTGTCAACTCTGCAACAGAGTTTTATGAGATAAACTTTGCTGGTGAATTTTTCATGTCATTTTTTAAAAATGTTTTGAGTACCATAGACAAACGTTTATTCACCTTCATTGTTGTGGGGTGTTTAAATTTTATTATTTTTACTTTTAAAAAAGGCGAACCGACCCTGAAACTCGCATGGGTAGCTCAAAAAAAAAAAAAAAAAAAAAAAATCCAAGGATGAAGATGTGAAGTAGGAAGAGGCTGGTTTATGCAGACACAGTAAATATGGATGGTATGGAGGAAAGTGAAACAGATGTGGAGGAAAGAAGTGAGAGGGACAGAAACTAAATCAAAATGACAACTTTTTTTTATCTTGCAGCCAACATGAGTAACAGCAACTCCTCCTCTTCATTCACAACAACTGTCTCTTTACTGCTGTCTTGCCGCTGAACTGAAGCTGCTGGTGTTCAGAGCAGATTTATCCTACAGCGCCACTGAAAAGCTCAGAACTGAGGTGCATGGTCGTCGTGTGAGGTCGTTACGAAAGCACGAGAACAGAGAGTGTCAGGACACATGGACGGTCCATTTCAGAGGGATCCACATCTGCATCCACGTCTATGTCCTTGTCTACATCCTCATCCACGTCCTCATTCACGTCCTCATTCATGTCCTCATCCATGATCTCATTCACATCCTCATTCACATCCTCATCCACATCCTCATCCATGATCTCATCCACATCCTCATCCATGACCTCATCCACATCCTCATTCACGTCCTCATCCATGTCCTCAACCACGATCTCATCCACATCCTCATTCACGTCCTCAACCACGACCTCATCTACATCCTCATTCACGTCCTCATCCATGATCTCATCCACATCCTCATTCATGTCCTCATCCACATCCTCATTCACATCCTCATCCACATCCTCATTCACATCCTCATCCACGATCTCATCCACATCCTCATTCACATCCTCATCCATGACCTCATCCACATCCTCATTCACATCCTCATCCATGACCTCATCCACATCCTCTTCTTCATCCACATCATGTACTCATCATGTCCTCATCCACATCCATGTCCTCATCCACATCCTCATTCTCGTCCTCATTCACATCCTCATCCATGTCCTCGTTCACATCCATGTCCTCATCCACACCCTCTTCCACAACCATGTCCACATGCTCATCCATGTCCTCCTTCACATCTATGTCCTCATCCACATCCTCTTCCATATCCATGTCCTCATCCACATCCTTATTGACATCCATGTCCTCATCCACATCCTCATTCACGTCCTCATCCATGTCCTCGTCCTCATACATGTCCTCATCCACATCCACATCCTCGTTAAGCATAAATCAGGCCGTACCGATGACCTGATTTCCTCACAGCATCAAATAAGACAAACTTCATCGTTTCTGCCTTATTTCCTTGCTTTAAATCGTTTTTCCTCCTCACGCTTCACTTCCAGCCTGATGATGAACTCAACAATCCATCTGCACTGTTAAATCTATTGATTTAAAGATCTTTTTTTTTTACCAAAATGCTGCAGAAAAGAGAAAAAATACAGGCTGCAGTGTGGAAGCCATAAAACGCAGCAGCCCACTCCCTGAGCAATATGTGAAAGACACACGAGGCAGCGTGGGTGATGAGGAAGACCAAACTTCTGACATCAAGAGGTGAGAAAGAAAAAAAACGAATAAGGTGGGTGGAACAGTGGGTACGTCAGGTGTATCACTGCAAGATGGGGAATAAAAAAAATTCTCTGCCATAAAAATAAAAGGTGTTTTCTTTGTATTACAAAAATAATATCCACTAACATACTGAAACATAATCCTGAGTGGGGTTTGGGCACTCAAATAATGGACATCACATTTCACTATTTAGACCAGAGGAACTCAGATACGAGCCTCACAGGTTCAGGAAGGGTGGAGTTAGTGTTTCATGCAAATACATCACCTGAAGCCACAATTTATTTCATCTAACATGTGAGTGAAGTTTACCCCCCAACTAAAGCAAAACTCCTGGAAAATAGTCTCAGTCGTTTGTGCAGGTTTGTGCTGTTACAATTTGCTTTTGTACTGCCCTTATTTTATTTTTTAGATATTAAAGAATAGTTTATGGGTCATTCTGAGGTCACTCAGCCCCCCCAACCTGCTCCAAATTGGTCTAATTTGTTTGTGCTTCATTTGTGCTGGTTTGTTGCTGGTCTGGGGGGGGNAAAAAAAAAAAATGATAGCAGCACAAATGACTGAGACTATTCTCCCTGAGTTTTGTGTTAGCTGGGGGACCATCTTCACTTGGCTCTCACTGGAGGGTGGGGCGAAAAACCACCGTCATGGGGTGTGTGTGTGCCTGTCTTTGTCTTTGTAATTTCAATGTGATTAATTGTACAAATGGAGAGAACGACACACACTTTCACTTGAGCAGAGAGGAGGAGGAGTTGTTAAATTGGACAAACTGATGTCAAACAGAAAGACACAGGGGGTCCAGGTGGCTTCTTTATATCCCAAACTTTACAATTCTGTGTGGAAAAAAAATGGCGGTGCTGCTAGAGAAGAGGTTATTAAATACAGACGTGTATTTCCCTCAATAAAACTTCATCTACAGCAACATGACAATTCCTGATGTGAAATCTCACAAAACAAATCTTTAAAAAAGAAGAAGAGACACTGGGCCAGAAGGCTTTGAAAAATTCAAGAGACCATATGCGAAAGCTAGAAGCGACAACCATGGGGGGCAAACAACACAACATCATTTGTAAATGACTTCTTCTATGATGCTAATGGCTGTAGGTGTGATGTTTTACACACTGCCCCCTACAGTTTGGGATAATATCCACATAGAAACCACACAGAGTAGAAAAGCTCATCAAAGCTCATATCCGTGCGGAAAAGCTAATCCAGCCTTTAATCTTCCCAGACAGGATTTAAGTGTTCCTTAAAAAAAAAAAAAAAAAAAAAAAAAAGTCAAGATGGTAATGAGCTAATCAGCATAATTGCCTGTCATAACTGTATGTGTATTTTTCTGCTGATTTAAAAAGCACATGTGATGGAGCAGCCATGGCGGAGGTCTGTGCTGCATGAACCTGTTAGAGATGCTGAAGCATTTTTTCAGAAGTTCTGTGTCGCAATTTGACGTATTAAAGATGTGCAGGCAGTCTACAGCCGAGGGTTAATAAAATACACAGGTGCTCCCAGGGAAGCACTAAGAGGCTGCTGATGGTGTTTGTGTAATCTGTTGCTAGGATACAGGAGTGCTGTGCACAATCATCTTGACTCACGAGGGGCTGTATCGGCAGTGGGTTTTGCAAAGTACTCTGACTCTTGGCTTCAAAATCACCTCCAAAATGGCAGAATTGCTTTTTCTTTTTTTTTTTTTTTTTTTTATGTGCTCATGCAATCAAAGGAGCCAAACAGCTGAAAATGTATATCTGGATGCTGTCACATGGACAAAGCAGTAAACCCTCTGTTTATTTTCTGATTTAGACAGTTTTCCTGAGGGACATTTCCATCTCATCGCTCTATGGCGTGCACATAGCCGGTCCTGCAGAGGGGGGGGGCTAAACTCCATTAACAACGATTAATGTCAGCCAAGTCTCAAAGGAAAAGGAGATGCGTGTCTAAGAGCAGGTCTGCGTCGGGAGGGGCAGGTGTAAGAGCGTGTAGGTGAGAGGAGGGGGAGATCTGTTTTGAATTCACGAACGTTACGCCACCAGGAAAATGTGATTAGACAAGCGGCAAACCCTGTTACCTCTGGAATCCTGCCAGCTGAGACGAGTCAGCTCACACGTCCTCCTCTTTGATTAGAGACGAGGACAGAGATGACCAGAAACAACAAGGACAGGAGACGTGTCCTCCACCGAGTTCACTGACATCTTCACCTTATACTCATAAAACACACGTGAAAGTCATCAAAAGTGGAGATGTGAGGTCAAGTGGGGAAAAAAAAACTTGCTAGATTTGCATCCTTTCAGATCAGCCAAAAATGAAAGACAAAGGGAAAGAATGAAGGAAAGAAGGAAACAAATAAGGAAAGGAAGAACATGAGGAAGAATAGCAGTAAGGAAAATACATGGAAAAACTGTACAAGCAAGAAAACTGTAGAATGGATAGAAGGAAGACAGGAGAAAAATACAGAATGAGAGAAGGAAAGGTATGGAATGAAGAAATAATCAAGAGAAAATAAGGAAAGGAGGAGAAAAATGCTCAATATTACCTTAAAATTTCTAAATCATTTTCTACATATTTTTTTATTTGCTCCTCTAGTTCTTTCCAGCTATCCTTAATAATATCCAACAGGAAATATAATCAGAGGAGAAGACAGCTTTTACACAGAAATTAAAACGATCATGCCTTCTACACTCATGCAAAAGTGTTATCAGGCGAAACACTGAATTTTAAGGTGTGTATCACCTGAACATTTGATTTTGAAAGATTAGGGGATTTGAAAAAATAACAGGAAAACTAAAATAGGGTGTTATGTTTTAGAAATTGGTTGTCAGTAACATAAATATGCAGGTTGTATATATTGGGCTCAAACATGCACAATCACCGGTATGGCCCTTTAAGTAAGAGAACTGGTATTTGTCACCATAGACGTTCAGGTATTTACCTGATCAGGAGTAGGAAGTTCATTTTAAGCGGTGCATTAATGGGGTTTACCGCTGAACTAAATGGAATGTTAAGCAGGGTTCAGATTTGTGAAACTCAGCATATTACTCCACATGCAAAAAAAAAAAAAGATAAAAAAAAAAGATAATAATAATTCATAAAAAAAGCATTAGCTTGGGCTCTCACATGAACAACAGTGGTGTAACCCTAAAGACTAGCTGGGACTTATACAAAGGGGGGAGAAGAGATATGCTTAAAAACAACAGGATGGCGAGAAAAGAACAACAAATACAGCAGCTTGTTCCCACACGCTGACATAGCGTGTCAAACAACAGAAAACACACACTCCAGACACCATCGCATGCCCTTCAACCCCCCCCAAAAAAAAAAAAAAAAAAAAAAAAAAAAAAGGTAATTCCACATCACAAACAGATGAAATTGCTGAAAACCTGCATCTTTTCCAGCAGATGCAACACATTTTCTCTGTCCAAATATTCATTACCGGTCAGATTATTTTTTTCCTCATTTAATAAATAAGCATGACGTATCTTGTGACAGCTGAGATGACTGAATCAGTGGTCGTGACTGTGTGTGTATGTACCTGTTATGATTGAGTTATTAATCAGACTGCATGTAAATGTGTTCTTTCCACAGTTCCTGATAGCTCAGAAACACAATTGGGACATTTATATTTATATATATTCCTTCATTTTTTTTTTTTCATGACTGGAACACATCGTCTGCTGTTCTGCATTTTTCAAGCCTGATATTTCAATTTTGCGTGTATATGTTTTTTAAGCTTTGGAAGAGCTGCAGAAAGAAAGAGAGAGAGAGAGAGAGAGAGAGAGAGAGAGAGAGAGAGAGAGAGAGAGTAAAGCTAACATTACATTATGAACCTCAGCTAAAATCCATAATCCTCCAAAACATATACAGCACACACATGCATGTACACGCGCACATACACTACATTATCCTGAGACACAGAATTGAGAAGGAAATGCTATAAAGTCTTTCTATAAACAATGGTGGAAAATTAAAGCCATCATAAGCATGTTTATTACAGAGAAAGTCCATAAGCCCCGGAGAACCGTTTTGAAACCAAGATTGATGCTGTAAAAATCCTACCAGAGGCATTCAGATTTTTATTAGGAACATGGTTGGCTCAGCAGCACATAAAAACCAATATCCCCTGGAACTATACAACGCTTTAATAAAAGTCCCACTGAAATAAAAACCAACAATATAAAAAAGTCTGTCAGACACGGAGACACCATGGAGAGTTTACATCGAAAGCTTTTTGCTCTCTAATGGCGAGTGTAGAAATTTTGGGATTAAATTAAGCTTGTCACTTTCACACATGTAGAGATTTCAGGGGTTTATGTTGTTTGTTTTTTTTTTTATTGATATGTTGCATATGAATTGATTGCTGATGCTACTTTAGAATGAAATAATTAGGTTAGGAAAAATGTGGGTTGAAAACACTGAGCCTGACAGCAAAATTTATTAGCTGCATGTGTGTAGCCGCAAATATATCCATAAAAAAAGCATAAAATGATAAATTATAAACCCTTTATGTCAGATCAATATCCTTTGCACTCGTGCTCATGCGCTTTCAAAAGAGCTTTATGTGGAAGAAATGGATGCCAACAACAAAGTATTATTATTATCCATTCCATCGAGTTGTTTTTGTTTAAATTTTTCCATTTACAGATGTTTATGTTGATTTTAGAAAAAAATGCTGATCTTAAGTCTTTATTTGGCAAAACAAATACATAAATAATAGAAAAGGGGAAAGTTTTTCTCAGCACATTTAGTGGAAATGCAGCGACCTGCCCTGAAGGTTCAGAGATGCAGCAGTTTCCATGACAACCAGCAGCTACATCTTAAAGCAAAGTGTTTGTCTAACATGATTTTGCTTAATTATCAATTAAGCGATCCAGACCTTTACTGAAAATAGAAATAGTCCTTTGTTGCTTCAATGAATTCTTAGTTTAGAACATTTTTTAGCTGCAGAATTAGCTGATTAATCCACGAATACAGTCTGAAATATGATTTAACTAAATAAATAAGTTTCCAGGGCTTCTTACCTGAATTATATCTTATCTAAATTTATACCTTCAGCATATAATCATTGCTATGACAGGGTAAAAAAAAAAAAATCTTGTAGTAATTCTCCAAATCATAACTTTTTCCGGATGTCTGATAAACAGCCTTGTTTCAGCATGATAACGCAATTATTTTTGACATTAAGAGTTTTACAATGTGAAATGGCTTCAAGAATTTCCTCAACCCAGGAGGAGGATGTGATCATTCCTCCTATCAAAGTTCAAGGTTCAAGATTCGATTTTATTCATCCATAAAATGGAAATTACATTTCTCCTGTCCTCGAATCACTTGGAGGGGAAAAAAAAGCTATAATAATAACTAATTCAACTAAAACAAAGAATTCACATAAATAAAGCAGCGAGCAATAAAGTAAAAGATCCCGTGCTAAAATGGAACTGCAATAAAATAGACTTAAGTTACAATAAAAATCCCACAAGAATAAAAAAAATAATCATAATAAAATGGTCTCTCATTTTTTTCTGAAAACAGGAAAATCCCCATAACTGAAGATACAAGGTTTTAAATCTGTCATGAATAACCTCATATCTCCAATTCCACTGAATTCTATTATCAACATTTAGAGTATTTTCTAGTTGAAGCATAAACATCTGCAAACACATCTTAATCTTTACAATGAGCTCTTTTGGTTTGTATATTTGATTACATTTTGTTGTAAAGCCACTCTAACTTCTCTTATTTTACTCAAGAAAACACTTGAATTAAGTACTTAAGGGACTTAAGTAAGTACTTTACTTCTTCTGTCATAACACTCTAACTGTGGAATAGAAATACCCACGTTCCGCTGTGCGTTACTGCGCACGCTGCAGGCGCGCGTCGTCTGGGGTTATTTAATTAGAATTATTAATTAAAAGTGGGGGAAAAAAACACGTACCTGCTTCCACAGAAAGCTGTCTATGCCGTTTAACATCCATGAAACGGCCACGTGGATGGCGGAGAGGATAAGTCCGGTGATAACGGCGGCGCGCATCCTGACGGGCAGCAGCGTGTAGATGACATGGATGAAGAACACGGTCCACCAAACCCCCTCCGAGGCACTTCTGGGCTGCACCAGCAGCACTCCGACAACATGGACCACCAGCACCACCAGGATGACCGCGTAGCACACGATCCACATGTGGTCCTGGTGAAAGCCGTTTCTGTTGCAAACCACCATGAGGACGAGGATGAGGAGGATGGCCAAGGAAAACACCCCCACGTAAGTCACGTTAAGTCTGACCGCCCCTCCTGCGCAGTGGAACCCCAGCATGACGGTGAAGACCAGCACCAGGACCCCCATGAGCATGGTCAAACTGCTCTGGTTCAGGCGGAAAAAGTAGCGCTGGTAGAGCCTCTCCAACTTCTCCGACTGAAACTTCTTGGATTTGAAAATGCGCATGACGCCGGCGCAGCAGGCCACGATGGAGAAGTGGATTTCAGGCATGACCTCCTCCTCCTCGGTCCTGAGCTTGGCTCTCCGGTCCTCCAGACCCAGCTCCACAGACTTGGGTCTCACCTCGTCGTCCGGGCGTTTCGGGGATGCGCGCTGGTCCCGACCTTCCTCTCCATGCTCCTGCCAAGCCGACCTGGACCTGAAGTTGACCCTGCTGACGGTCGTGCACGAGGTTCGTCCAGTCTGTATGTGGTCCAGATCATCCTCCTCCCTCCACCGACTGCTGGTTCGAGTGAGCTTCCTGCGCGGAGATCTGTATGGGTACCCGTTGGCCACAGACTCAGACTCCCCCCAAGCTGATCTGTGCTCAGTCCCTCCCCTCAACCCAGGCGCACCGACTCCTGGTGGGCTGACACTGTTGGATCTTGACATGATGGCGATGGGGAAGCAATTAAGCCTGACAATTAATAAAACACTTCAAGAAAAGTTGTTTTTCAGGTTAAAAAAAAAAAAAAGATGAAGATAAGCGATTATTTGTGATGAGGTCCAATTAATTTCCCATAACTTAGTGTTTTGTATCCAACAAGCGCTGTGTTGTGTAAACTTACAACAAAGTGCAGAATTAGTTTAGAGGCAAAAAAAAAAAAAATNAAAAAAAAAAAAAATCATTTCAGATTTTTAAATAATAAGATGATCCAGGAATGAAAACAACTGAACATGCGCAAAAGTCGCCAGGGAGCCGGTTTGGCCGTGAGGGGAGGGAACATTACATCCAGGTGGATTTGTCTCTACATCATCGGGCCCAATTAGCGTCCACAGAGAGGCTGCACCGGAAAACGCACCGTGGAGGAAATAAACCGTTACACAACTCTGATTGTCCACAGAGATCATGGCGCAACTAAATTAATTACTACGTTATGAATCCGATACATCCCCGGATACGTTTCCTGCTTCCTTAAAGGCGGTTTGTGAACAGCAAACGCGTAGAAACGCGGAAATTAAACGGGAAAAACCCATGTTGGCGTTACCGTCCCCGTTAGTCTCGTCTGTTCCTGGTACACCTGTATTGAGCACGCAGCGACCGTGTCCGTGGTTAAAACCCCACGCTTGGCCGAAGCATCATCACGACCATCAGAAACACACTCGCACTGAGCCCTGGCGGAGAAAACTCAACCATCTTTCCTCCCACAGCAAAAAAAAAAAAAAAAAAANAAAAACACCCACGCTCCATGATAGCTTCATGTTTTCTGCACGGTCAGGTTAACGTCTCCATCCGCGTTGAATCGATGTCCAACAGCTGTCCATCTCTGCTGAAATCCCCTAAGACCCACTCCAGGTTGATTTACCGCCAGGCTCCGTGCACGGCGCGTCCACGGCCACGCAGCAGCGGCATTTCGTGAGCCTCTATCCGGTGCCAAGCTGCACTCTTGCAGCCTCGGGGCAGCCCGCTCGGTGTCTGTTTGGAGCGTGGCATCATAACATATTTACCGCTGATAACTGCTTTAAAGGCCATTCAACCAAGTCTGCTTCCTGAGCTAAGCCCCGCCCCGCTTTCCCATTGGAGAAAGAAGAGGGCGTGTTAAGCTTTGGTGGATTTTCATTGGGTCTCAGTCCGATCAATCAAAATGAGATGCCGCGCGACCACCGGGCGCTTTCGATGAATGGGCGGGTCCAGGCTCACAGCTAGATAACAGCCGCGCACACGCATACACACATGCAAGCGCACACAGAAAAATCAGCCTCAGCAAAATAAGAAAATGATGTTGCCTTCAAGCTAATCGGGACTTTTCCAAGATGCCCAAAAAAGACATTATGGTGAGACGTTTTAATAATATTTATTTTTTTCATTTTTACAATTTATATAAAAATAGTTTTTAATTTCTTTATTTTTTAGTTCATAAATCATTCACCTAATGCAAATCCCTTGATGTTCATGTATCTGTAATGCCAAATAACTGTGCTGTTCTGTCAAAAGTAAAACAAAAAAGCACTCTCCTCACTTGATCCATACTGTTCCAACCAAAACCAATTAATACAGTACTTCATAATTCCAATTTCGGAGCTGGGAAGTCCCAGGAGCACTTGAAGGCACAATAAGCGCATTTTTACTGCACTCAGGTCCAAATTTCAGTTACAAACAGATTAATTGCTTCCATTTTGTGAGATGTTCTTGAGATTTTCTGTGGTGGATCTATGGTGCATAAGGGCAGAACAGTCAAGCTGATGTAAATATGCTCTAAAAACAGAAGTGCTGAAAAAACAAAACACAAAACAAAACATAAAAAATGCTCATCTCAATAGCTAATAGCAATTGCGAATTGCAATCGCTAATCGTAGTTGCTTATTGCAATTGTCAGAAGTGTTAGCAGCAGAAACATTGGATTTTAAGGTGGATGTGTCACCTGAACATTTGATTTTGAAAGATTAGGGAATGTGGAAAAAAATAACACGGAAACTAAAACATAAAAACAATAGTTTTATGTTTTTTGAAAAATGAGTGCCAGTAACATAACACATACACAGGTAGTATTTATTGGGCTCAAACATGCAAAATAAGCAGTATGCTCCTTTAAGGACAGTTGTTGAGGACTGTTCCCTCTGACACACACACAAAGTTACATACAGCATACAATGTGCGCTTATGCAGCAAATACAGCTTAGTCATATGCCCATTTTTGATATTTCTTTCAAGTCTATTCCTGCAGCGCTGAGATTGAAATATTTGGAGCTGTTTTGACTCTTTGGGTACATATGCTTGCACGTAACACCCATAAGCACCATTTGATGATTTCCAGTGACAGATGAGTTGAAGCAGCATGCTGTCAGCTGCATGCTTCATGTCGGCGGAAGGCTTCTGCTTCTCTCTGCCAGTTTCTGAGCGAGGCCAGCCTGCTGGAAAGATGCTGCGCATGAGAAGCTTGTTGAACAGCACAGGCTCAGATGAAGAAGCGAACATCCTGCTGGACGTGTTTTCATCGTGGTCAGAGCGAGCAGTAAAGCCTTCCAGCCTGAGCAGGAGAAAATGTTCCCACTGGCATGGCAACATTTTGGTACATGAGAGCGAATGAGTCATCGGTGCAATTAAGACACACAGACACACACACACACACACACAAGGCAACAACCCAGTTATTTTTTCCTCAAGTAATCAGAAGTGCAGTGAAATGCATTTATATCGACCTACCATGAACTTGCATTGAGTTTGAGCCCAATATATACAATCCACATACATGCTGCATTACTGACAACCATTTCCCAAAATATACTAAAGTGGTATATTTTAGATTGTTTTTCCTACCTTCCAGACTGCCATTGGTTTCAGTTAATTTTAGTAAACTATTAAAATCAACTTGTAGAGACTTGAAATGTGCTTGAGGTACATCATCCATCACAGAGAACAACACGTCGACTTTTTGTTGAAGTAATTTTATTTAACTGATCCAACATGGAGCTGCACAGAAGACAATGTGTGTCTCCGCCAGGAAATAAGTCCCAGGAGAAGACGGCTATTACAGAGAAATTAAAACGACCTTGCCTTCTACAATCATGCATAAGTGTTAGAAGGCAAAACACTGAATTTTAAGGTGTGTGTATCACCTGAACATTGATTTTGAAAGATTAGAGAAATTGAAAAAATAACAGGAAAACTAAAATACGGCTTTATGTTTTGGAAATTGTCAGTAACATAACATACTGTATATGTGGGTGGTTTATGTTGGGCTCAAACATGCAAGATCACCAGTATGGTCCTTTAAACCTAACGAAACCAACATTTTAGTAAGACATTGTTCCATCATGGGCCACCAGAACAGCTTCAATGCTCCTTAGATTGTACAAGTATATGGAAGGATGTATCACCATTATGCTAAAAGATCATCCCTCACTCTTTTGGGCATTTTGCTGGCATGGTTTGGATCCATTTGTTGCCTTAGAGTGAAAAAAAAGTCACAGCAAATCACAAAGTTATCATCTATCCTACAATAAAACATTTCTGCTGATGGGAATGGTTTCTTCCAGAGTGACAAAGCTGCCACCAATAAGAAAAAAACAAACAAACAAAAAAAACACTGAATGGTTTGATCAGTATAAAAATGATGAAATCAATCCTGTGGTCATCGCAGCAAACACATCTCGACCCAAATGGAGACTTATGGGAGATTTTTGGATTGATATTTTAGCATTCTCCATCAACACCACATGAGGGAATATCATTGAGGAGAATGCTGTTTCAGCCCTCCAGTAGAGTTCTCCAGACTCGTACAATCCATGCACTTTTCTGGCAGCTCAGCACCTTATTAAAGCACTTTGGGAGAAATTCATAAAAACAAAACAAAAAAGAAAATCACGCTAACTACACAGCGCTGCAATAAGCTTCTTTTTTTAAAACATTAATCAGCGCGTCAGTGTCCCATAAAGGTAACTTCTTTAAAGGTGTGTGTCACAGGTAAAAATCAACAAATATCGGCGTGTTAATAATGAGTTTCTTCACATTAAGAGTCACATTTTGTATTTGCCTTGTGGTGTTAAAGCAAAAGTTAAATCAGGAAGGGAAAGAAATTCTGCTTTAGAGCTCCACATTTTAAGAGATTGACCCTAAGAAAATTATAGATCCACACATTATTCTCCATAGTGGGCGGAGGGTGGTTAGTTATGTGCCATACCTGTCAACACTGAGCTTTGAAATATGGGAAATGTTCTGGGACACGTGCCNCCCCCCCAAGGACCGACCCGACCTTATTCTCTCATTGAAAGCTTTGCTAGCATGATGCTTGCACTACATGCTTCACTCATCCACTCACTGACATGTCTGATTACACTGATGCTCCAAAACATAACCGTGTTTTGTTCATTGTTTATATTTTTTGTTAATAAATCCGATTATTATTTTACATTCAACCATTGTTTTTCTCTCTGTTTGTCATGGCCTTTGAGCCAGATCATGACAATGACCAAAACAGCTTGATTGGGCCAATTACCATTCTGTATAACTGTCAAAATACGGGAGATTTACGGGAGAAATTATCAAACGGGAGCATGGCTGGAGAGGGGGTGAAAGTACGGGAGAAACCCGGGAAAACGGGAGAGTTGACAGAGAGAGAGAGAGAGAGAGAGAGAGAGAGAGTGAAGCAGATGAGGCTTGATGAAGAGGCTTAGTGCCACTAGAATGTGTGCAAGATCAGATCAAAACTCTCTATTTAAATAAACTGATCAGCTGAAAGGTCTTAAATATCAGATTTATTGATCACTAACACGAGGCAAATACAGTTTAAAATGTCGCCCAGATTCCAAGTTTACCAGCAGACTGAAGCAGGTCTTAATTGTTGTGTGACAGTGTGTTTTATGAATCGCTTTCCTGACAGATATTTTTCTCAGTGTGTCTGATGGTGTCTGATTGTAGTTTTGGAGACTTTCTTTCATTCTCCAGCTGTGATGCTTGGAGATTCTTTGACTTCTGGAACCATCATCATCATCATCATCATTGTGTGTGGAGTCAATATACAAGTCCTCTTCCAAGACCATTGAGAAAAATATTTGTTTCATGATAAGAAATTCTTTTTTTCTTTCAATTATTTAACTTTAAAGGTTATATTTTTCTTAATATTTTGAATGAAAGATCAAGAGGATAAACATAAAAGAGGTTTTTTTTTTTTTCCACAGCTCAATTCACTTTTATTTACCAAGGGTGCCAATATTTGAGAGGACAGTGTACAGTCAGTAATGAATATTTTTATTATAAATATATACTCATGTAAATTCACACCTGTACAGTCTGATAGCCTCATGCAAANTTTTTTTTTTTTTTTTTTACCGAGTTTTTACAGGAACAAACATCATTCCAGGCATCCAGATTTCCTCTTTCATGCAGTTTTACACTCAGCTGCACCTCCGCTTCATCCTGATCATGCTAAAGCAATTTTTTTTTCTCATACATGAAGAAAGGGAGCAAGAACACAAATGCTACTTCTGACATCAAATCCACCATCTGCTCACCTCAACAGAATACAGCGTTATGACTGTAGACGTGACAGATTCCTGCTTTCAGCTTTCATCAGATGTTATTTTCTTAAAATAACACGACACAGATCGAGCTAAAACATTCACTCAGCAGTCTGAGCCCAAATACTGAATTGATAGTTACAGCTAATTCAGGATTATTAAAACACTATTCCAATGAGTTAACATTACAGGGATTTATTTGAAAACTATTGTTTCTTTCATCAGACAATGAATATCAGAATCAGGTTCCACCTAAAGATGCTCAGACTTTCTCTTTGTTCTTTATTAGTTTTTGAAAAGGCATGAATAAGACCATTAATTTAATTCTTTATGTTTGTTAGCTTCTTTTAAAAGTGTTTCTCCACTTAATAGCAAAAAAAAAGAAAAAGTCACTTTAAAACAATTTCTGCACATACTTTATGCACTTCATGTAAATTAATGGTCACTAGTTGCCTTCGCTGAGGTTTCTATAGCGACGTCACTCTGTATTTAGTAGTAAAGTCCATAAAGTTACACGTCCAGCATAATATGTGGGCTGTTATATATCAAAGAGTATTGAAGAATTTTGTCTTTTTGTAATAAATGTACTGAAAACACTGTTGCTACTTTGTTGTGCTATCTTTTTTTTTTTTTNTTTTTTTTTTTTTTTTTTTGCTGAAAAATGACTTTATGCCATTATTGTTCTTATGTAATGTATTTATAAATACATGGCATTTGAATAATTGGAGGCGGGGGTCTGAGACTGAGACAGATAGCAGATGATATGAATGAAGATGTGTGTTTACAATAAAAATCACTTTAATGATTTGACCGTTAAAGAGAATTTAGCTCTAGTTTTGTTTTTTCTTTCAAGGTGTTGTATCTGTAGCATCATGCTTGAAAAAAGGATGATAAATAACAAAAATTTTGTTTGAATTTTTAAATAAATCAACACTGGAACAGATAAAAGAAAATGTGATAGAAAGAAGAAAAGGGATATCTGCTCACTTTTTTTGTTTTTGGGAAAATTAATATATCAAATTTAAAAAATGATACAAATCTCTGTCCACCGAAACACAAAACAACGGCTACATCAACAGAATCATCTCACAGTCAACACTTTCCAAACAACTTTCCAAACAGTCAACTTAATAAAACTAAGAACTCAAACATCAACTCAAACGAGTATTAAGACAAAAACAGAAAACCATGCAAGCATGGAATGAAAATGCTTTATTCAACTAAACAGGGAATGTCATTTTTCTTAATTAAATGAAAACAAATAACAGCCTCCAATCCACCATTTGCACCAATAAACAGAGATGCAAACCCTGCAGAAAATCTAAATCCAATACTAGTCTTCACATTTTTCTTCCTACGCTGTATTAAAGAAAAAAAAAATCAACCGCCTAAAGAGACCAAAAGATGATCTGTGGGGTTGTGGGGAGACGAGAAATCCTCTTTTCTATGTTTCTTTTCTACTCTGAAGAGGTTTTCGACCTAATCGGTGCGTTCAAGGTGTCAGAACGCTGCTGTGAGCAGGTTCTGCTCAAGCTCAGACCAGTTAATCGCGGCCCCATTTAAAACAAGAGCTCTCGCATTTAAAAAAGAAAAAAAAAAAAAAANAAAAAAAAAAAAAAACTGAAGTTTGTTCATAAATTAAAAAGAAAAAAATGACCCGTTGTGCAGTGTTCGAGCATCTATTCAACCTGGGCAAACAGCCACAGAAAACAAAGGTTTCTTGGTAATTGGATCATCTGCCTGATGGATTCAGGCAGTTTGAGGAGAGTCGGGCTTGTTGAATAAGCAGACGTGGTTTTTGTTTTAGGAGGAAATCCTCTGCTGTTGGTGGCTCGGGTTCGTTTCTCTTTGATCGGCTCACTCCACTTTGCTGTAGTCCTCCGTGTGGCCCAGAACCTTCTTCCTCTGCCGGATCATGTGGAAGTAAAGCTGCGGGAAGACTGCAGGGGGCAGAGAAGGGTTAACGCATTATTGGTAGGATGTAAAAAAATAAATATTTTCACCATCTGTTTATCTGAGGATGAATCATTTACTAAAAAAAATGGCAAAAATAATGACAAATGACTTGATCCCAAAGTCACACCTTCAAATTGCTGCAAAACTCCAGACCAGAAGTATTTAATTTATGATATGTGAAACAGCAATCGTAAAATTTGAGAATCTGGTTTTATCTGGTTTTGTCAAATTAATACGCAAAAATGTATTAAAGTAATAATATCTTCATTTCTTCAGCACTTTTCAAATGCTAAACAAAGTTTTTTTCCAGAGGAAATCCAATAAAAGAAACGAGATAAATTAATAACAGAATAAAAGGAGTAAGAACCAAAAATAATTATAAAATTATTATTATACTATAAGAAAAAAGAGTTTCATAAAAAAATTAAAAAAAAAAAAAA
>VXCM01004172.1:3637-81266 GCA_014773175.1 Lucifuga dentata
CCATTAGGTCATTGAAGAGCTTAACTGTCTCAGACCCACTCATTCGCTCCTGCATTCTGTCATTATCCTCTCTCTGCTTTTCCTTCCTTGCAAGGTATTCCTTTGCTCTCTTTAATTCACTTTCCCTCCACTCCCTCTTTCGTTTTAATAGATGCCTTTATAGAGATGGCACCTCTTCGGTAAACAGGAATCCATCTTCTAAGACAGGTCCTCTTTAAAGGATTACAGTGGTGTGTGTGAGTATACATTATGCTTTTGTCATCAAAAGCATAACGGCAGCAGCTTTATGCTTTGCCATAAAGCATTTCCATGGATGGCTTGTCATAAAACTGTAACCCTGCATTTGTATTGTTTCGGGGGGAGGTTACCATTTTTTAAAAAAAAACCTCATAAACGAGTATCTAAGACTCGTAACATCAAAGGTACTGTATCCTGCATCCAATGAACCATGAACATGCACAATAAATACACACATCAACAACACAGCACTCAATACTGGTGATTGTTTAAAGGTGGCAGGGTGTTTGGGGCCTTACAGGGTGCAGCAATGATGCGGCGTCAACCTCTGCTGACACCTCATTGGCTCATGCCTCTGCCAAATAACCACTGAGACTTAATTGAAGGGTCGTTAATGCTGTTGCTAGGTGTCCACAGAGGTTTAATTGAAGGGTGAAGCTTCAATGGATCTGTGCCTGTCCATCAATTATCTGCATTAATGAGCATTGGCTGTTTTTTTCTCTTTTTGTTTTTTTTTTTTGGTAGTGGAACATGATGACAGGGAGTTTGGTTTGATAAAAGCAAGGAAAAGAGAGTGAAGGAAGTAAGAAGTAGAAACAGAGGAGAAGAAAATAACAAAGTGGGAGACCATAAGGGGGTAGAGGGCGAGAGAGAGAGAGAGGAGGATTAAGGGTGTATAGGAAGATTGGGGGGGGTTGGAGGAGGAGGAGGAGGAAGTCCTTGGGGATCTGATTATAAGACAGAGCAAATGCTGCATCAGCAATATTTCAGTGTGGAAATGAAAGCTCTCCTGGCAGGAAAATCATAATCTCCTGATTCTAATTGGATAAAAACCTGCACTCAGCAAGAAAACCATCAGAATTCCAACCAGGATAGAATGACATTCAAATCCTACACACTGTTCGATTTCTCAAAAGATTCTCTTTTTGTGGAACAAGTTCCTGCAGGCTGTATGGAATGATGTGATGTACAGTGTTAGTTACCAGTGCAGTTAAACAAACATAACTTCACCTGAGTCCTCAGGCAGACATGAAATGGATTTATGAGTGGATTTAATTCCTACAAACAAGATTAGATGATAAGATGCAGAAATGAAGGCTTTTATTGTTAATATGGTGATATCTGAGGAAGTTTAAGTTCCATTTATTAGAAATAAGTTGTGGGGTACACTAAAGAATTTCTGTTACTGTTTCTACATGGTTTCATTCTATAACTGCTGTGTTTTTTCTCTGCAGGAGGAGCTTCTTGTATAAAACTGCAGGGTAATTTCTAGACTTCGAAATAGTAACAAAACACTTGAAACAACCACTGTTTTGAAAGGTTTTAAAACTTATAGAGACTTTACTGTCTTAATGTTAGCACACACCCTACCGGCAGAAACTTTTACTGCCATGATAACATGCTGAAGTCAAAGTGAGAATGAAACAGCTAATGATCATTGCAGAAGAATCTCTACAACAGATCACTAGAATTACAGCTGATATAACCACAATCATTTATAATCAAAGTACTAGTTAAAACCTGTATTTCAAATAATGGGAGAGATCTAATTATAACTGGGGGCGTTGCCAGCATGAAGAAGTAAGTGCCGGTGTCAAAGGCCGGGTTTGCACTATGGGTGTTTTAAATATTGATCTGAAAAGAATTAGATTGCTGAAAAAAGCAGAAGGATGAGCTGCTGCTGACATGCAGCCTGGCTCTAATAAAAGCCTGGTTCTCACTGCAGTTGAGGGAATAAAAGCCCTGCCTGTTATTTGAGCATTTACAGTATATGAATTAGTGATAATGAGGCTAATGACCTTACGCCCTATAACAGCTGAGCCTAAGCCTCAATGACAGCTTTTCTCTATAATTATGAAACATATAGCATTCTGTCCATTCCTTAACAAATTAATACCAAATTAAAAAAAAAAAAAAAAAAANAAAAAAAAAAAAAAAAAACAGAGAAGAGAGACATAAAAGAAGCATCAAATGTCAGAGCCACGTCATGGAAGCTCTGTGTGCTGCTGCGTTTTGTGACAAGTGTGTCACTCTTTTTTTGTCTCTTGTTGTCACCACAGCACAGATTAGACTTGAAAAACATGATCTGAGGCAGACAGAGAAGTCATCACCTTGAGCTCTTTCTGTTCCTGTGGGCAGTGTTATCAGCACATACCTGTGCACAGGTGAACAACTCAGAGAGAACGAAGGAGGAGTGGGATTGATGAAAAGTCAAATACCACCAAGAGGAGTGGGCTTGGTAAAGTATCTGTCAGAAGAATTCAGCCTTTGAAAGCCCCCCACCTCCCCCACCTCCCTACCACTCCCCCCCGTGTGTGACGCCTTCGCTGCCTTCCAAGCACGGCTTGTTCTCCCACTCAAAGGGAACTACAGAGAATAATGAAAAGGAGCTGCTGCAAAGTGTACATCACTCACTGTCTCCGAGGATCTCCTCCATGCTGCAATGGAAAATAGTGCACATAAACAATCTCCAAACTGGGACACGGTGCCTTCTGAACACACACACACACACACACACATGCAGATCTGGTGCACTGAAACAATTTAACGACACGGAGCTGCTCAAGTGTTGCATAGAATTTGTGTTCCAGGGTTTTGATGGAAGAGATATTTAGAGATTCGTTTCCCTTCCCACAAAACTTAAAACTTATTATTAGTTCTGTAGTTTTGTAACAACCTTGGCAACGACCCGCTTCCTTCCCTGCCAAGTCGGAGCTGTTGGTGAGAGTCAGTTTCTTTGGCCTGTGCTTGCAGACCTGCTGGAATGTTTTTGAAATATTAGTCAGGACAGTGTGACCAGTGGCTCGAGGCCAGGACTGTCTGCAGTTATCTCACCCTCATGTTACATCACTGATGACAAACCATCACTTCTGTAATGATTCACCCATTGTTTAGTCAGCTGTCGCCCCACGTGGCAGCCACGTCAAGTCAAAGCAAACCAAGTTTATTTGTATAAACTTGATTTTAATATTACATAAAATGTCTCAAAGGGCTTTACATGCCCACACATTAATGGTTCTCAAACTAGCCCAAGTTCTCTATGAAAATTAAAAAAACAAACAAACAAACAAAAAAACCCTTATCATATAAGGTTTTAAAAAAAATGGAAGAATGCTCCAGAGAGGCAATTCAAAGAGAGATTCCTTCTCCTCAAACATCCAGGTGTGCAACAGGAGCCGTAGGGGGGGACAGGCAAATTACAAAGACACAAAAATGCAAAGAAACATTATGAGAAGATATAAACCATCAAAAAAAAATAAAAAAAAAGCCAGTAAGAGGATCCAGAAAATCCATTTGAAATCATAACCATGATGGATTCTGTGTGGATCTGTGTGGATGTGATTCAGGATGGATGGATGGTGGGTGTAAGGTCACTTTCCAGGGGGCAACCTGGAGCGGGGGGTGNGGGGGGGGAGAGATTGGTTGGCAGCAACGCAACATGGATGTGAGTAGTATATATTGGGCTCAAACATGCAAAATCACTGGTCTGGTCCTAACCCTGTGCACAGTAGAAGTGTCCATTTTTATTTATTTTTTTACCACTGAAAACTGAGGCTGTGCATTCTGAAGAGGAATTTCTAATCTTTTTAACCACAGAAAATGTTCTTTCCTCATATCTCTATCAGAAAGGCAAAATGTTGCAGAGCACTTCACTGCAATTACATGATAAATTCAGGACATCTGGACTTTCTGCGGTTGGCTAGTTTGGTCTGTATATTCCACAGAAAGGATCAGGCAGCCCTTTTTTGCCTTTATTTTATCCTTTACAGTAATGAGGACATTGTATGATATGGTGTAACTAGTGTATTGTATGAAGGTAATTCCCTGCCATTTGTCAAGAGCATCATTATTAAATTTGAGAACAGGATCTTACAGATATTTTGCAAATATTTACCGCTCACACATTTGGGCTTGAATGTTCTTTTTTGTAAGTATTGACCAAAATGTCCTCTTGCACTTAAAAACTGATTGTGCTCATTTACAAATCTAACCATGAAGTTCGAGCTTGGATTTGTCTCTGCTTGTTCTCAGGACACCTCAAACATAATGTTACTGTCATGAGTTAGTAAACGGGGTTGAGCAGTCAAATGTGTGTGTGGGTGTGTGTGTGTCTGCACGCGCGTGTGTGCGCACTGTACTGTGCTTTCATGTAACTTTCTGTGTGCACGGCTGCATTTTCGCTGCTCTCGCTTGGATTCTGCTCGCGTGTGGATTTTTTAGACAAAGGTCAAAAATTAACCAGTCAAACTGAGGGATCTGCCTCAGCCAATGAAATAACGACACTGATTTGACAACTGGGGTGTGGAACACCAAATGTGCCAAAATTAAATAAATAAAAATGATAGTGTGAAATAAATAATTTGTGCAAAAGCACCAATAAATTATGAAATAATTCCATAAAATCATTAAAAGTCAAATCATTTTTATGAAATCTTATTTCAAAACCAGCAGACAAACTCAAAACTGTAAGTTAAAACTCTCGTTCCACAACTATTAAATGGTCACCAAATTAATTTTTGTGATTTTTTCATGCGAGAAAGTAGCTGCTTAGATTTTGAATATATGGTTGACTGATTAAAATAATGTTAAATTAAAAATTTGTTTTGACGTTTTGGAGACAGGAAGCTCATACCAGCAGCTTGCTATGTAATGACCTCCATAACATTGTATTAACAATGATTTGCTCTCGCGTAGGAATAGGAATAGGAATAGGAATAGGAATAGGAATAGGACTTTGGGCTACAGCAGATAATTATTTGATGGCCTAAATGTGCTGGACTGTTTACTTTTCCACTAACTGTAAGTCAAAAGCTTTTATTTCTAAGTGTCTCTGTGCATCTGCTTTCATCTCAAGACATTAAAGTTTATCAATCAATTAATCGATTAGTCGTCTCCTCACCGTGTATTCACACAGGTCTTTCTGCATGCTTCCTATTCCTGTGTTATTTCAGCTTCAGTGCTCTGCAGAATATGAGATGTCTTCTGTCAGGAATGATGGATAGCACTCATGAGCAAACAGGCCAAACACCAAAAGGTACACAGCTACACTGCTGTTTTCAAAGCCCAGGAGCTAGAAAGGGGGAAAAAAAAAAAAAGGATATTAGCAGGTCTGTCATGTACTGAGCAGTGGGATATATTACAGCCAGGAGCAGTTTTAAAACAAGTTGGGGCCCTGCCAGGAAAGTCTCAGAGCAATATCTTCAGCCATATGGATGGGAAATGTATTTGACTCTAGCTGGCATGGGCCTCTCACAATATTTAATATTGTATAAATGTAACCTGCTGGGAAATCATGTTCAGGATGTCTATGGGTCTAACTGTAACCACAGTTCAAACAAAGACTGCTGTAACATTTACAAAAGATATCCTTCTATCAGCTTCTTTCATACGCTGTCTGATTTTGTCATTTTTTTATTCCCCCACATTCACTTTTGCAGTGATTGAGAGTAGTGTGATATTTATTTTAGTGTGCTTTCTCTGATCAAACTAAAGCAGCTGATGGTGTAATTTATTTCATATTCTACATATTCTAATTTGCTTTACAAACTCTTGTTGTGTGGAACAATATTTTAAATTCTAGTAGATTTAAAATATAAAATAAATAAAATTCAGGTTTACATCAAAATCTATTTTATGTAGACCATTCAAACCTGGACTAGATAAACATATACTGTAGATGGTCTAAGCCCTATTTCATATTTTTGAAACCTTTATTCCATTTGTAGAAATACAAAAAAAAAAAAAAAAAAANGAGCAGACCACAAAACATAAAATAAATCTATTCTGGTCTGATAGAATCTTGCTAGATCAGTCAAGTTAGACCAGACTGAGAGCCCCAGGAATCTAATGTTTTGTTTTGTTTTGTTTTTTATTAAACAGGTTTTTAAGGATCAGGTTATACATGTTTATATATTTAAATATGTCAGACTGAATTCAGGGGAAATGTGTATAAAATAATTCACTAGACATCTAGAATAGGAGGAGACCTTGTGCCAAATTTAAGGGGAGTTTACCTTTCCTCTTGATGTCTTCATTTCCTGCATTTTTCCCCCCAAAATTCAGTCTGACATATTTGGTATCTTGTGGAAACTTGTGAAGTTTCAGTGTTCCATAATGGCTTATTGTCATATTTATATGATTGACACTTGGCTCAAAACATGTCGAACGAAGTAAACAAAACTTGCCTCAAGGTCTATTTTTGTCATTTAAAGGTTTCATAAAATGTCTTTTTTAATTGAAATTGCCTTTCAAATCTTGTTTCACATGAAACAAAACAAAAAAAAAAACCTTGATAATTTGGGATGTATTTTGATTATTTGNCACACACACACACACACACACACACGCACACACACACATTCAATAGTGCAACACTGCCACCACGTGGGCAGGTGTATGGTGTAAGAACACATGACATTCAAGTTAAAACACGAAGACAAAATTAAAATACTTTCCAAAATGTAATGACAAAACGACCTCCTCTATGTGATGCTAAAAATGTAATACAGGCATCAATATATTTTTAAGAAATTTATTAGACGATTAATAATCCACTTAGTGAGAAGAGAATAAGACAAAATCAGGGTGTTAGGATATAAACTACTGTTGAACAGCGATCATTAAAAGGCATAAACATAAATGAAAAATCAATTTAAATTCAGACAAAGCAAAAAAAAAAAAAANAAAAAAAAAAAAAAAGTTCACCTGGATACACTCCTTGCATACAAACTCCTAGTAAAAAGCTTCTGTGTTTTTTGTTTTGTTTTGTTTTTTTCAGACACAAATCCAAACAAAACAGAATTCCTGAAAGAAATACAAACTGCATGCAGGGAATTTAAATTCCCAAAGCTACATTCATGAATATAAAATTTTGACATAAAAAATGGGAGAACTGGCAATCAACAGAAATCATTACTCTTATGCTGAAAATATAGAATTATATCTTTAAAGTAAATAACTAGAAAAAAAGAGCAATGTTTTAAAATGTATTTCCTTTGCTTTATTCTATATTTGTTAGCTTTATTCTATAATTGTATACAATATAAAAACACACACAAGTGGAACCATACACTGAACCGCTTTATTTTCCGTTTACAGGAAGGGAAATATATTGCGGTTACACTAACACCGGCTTACGTCCTGTTGCAGGTTGGTTGTTAGCTAGTTGAACATTTTGGTCATGTTTCATAATGTTTTGAGTAGATTTGTGACTGGAACGGTTCGTGTCCGCCGCTGTGTGGGACACGCTGCTTTTCCACGCAGCCTGACGGTCGCCAGTGTGTCGGTAAGAAGATTCACGGAAGTGAAGGACAAAGAGCAGCAACATTTTGATACTTCACTGCTACAGTTTCTCGCTTGTCCGCTTTCCAAAAAACCACTGAGGTAAGCAAACAAATAGGAGAAGAACAATCAGGATTAATAAACCTGGTATAGTTTTCTCGGTTTAACCGTAAAGCAACTACGACGCCATTTTTTCATAAAATGTCCATCGTTCACAGACTATTTCCTGGTTAAAGGACGCTGAAGTTGTCTTTCACCGCAGTTAAATCTCACGCATATAACATGATTTTTTCAGTAAATAAATAATTCTTGGAGGGAAGGTGTAAATTAAACTCTACAAGTGAAGACATTCTAAAAACAAATCTCTAAAACTTTATGGAAAAACAATGAAATTATGAAATTCTAAAATAAATTGATTCTTGAAAGTTTTTACTCAGCTCAAAAAAAAAAAAAAAANAAAAAAAAAAAAAAAGTCAATATATACAGTGTAATATATCTCTATATATTAGGAAAAGTCAACCCCAAAAAACAGACAAAAAAATACTTATGTAAATGTCAATTTGGTCTTATCAATCAACCTTTATGTCTCCTTAAGTTTTGAGCACAGCATGGAAAGCTCTAACTCAAAGATTTAGCTGATACCTGATTAGATTGCACTTGTCTTTCTCCCTCTCCAGGTACGAGCCGAAGACCAACGAGCTCATCAACGAGGAGCTTGGCATCGCTTATCCCATTAATGACGGCATCCCGAACATGATCCCTCAGGAAGCCAGACTTATACAGAAAGACACTCCAGCTGAGCCAGCACAAGAATAGAGAAAAAAAAAAAAAAAAAAANAAAAAAAAAAACACAAACGCCATCACTGCAACTACCCCAGACACGAGATCCGTCATTTCAGCTTGTTTGCTGCTGGAGTGAACCAGACAGAGACATCTCTATATTTATTTTATCCATCAGTGCAGCAAATTTCAAGTTGCTGGCATGTTCTCCCTGTCCACCATGGTGGTGCTGGTGCCCATCATGTCTCTCTGTGGTTTGTTCTACTCTGCTGCCGTGGATGAAAACTTCCCACAAGGCTGCACCAGCAGCAGCAGTCTGTGCTTCTACAGCCTGCTGCTGCCTGTCACCATCCCCGTCTACATCTTCTTCCACCTGTGGAGCTGGATTGGCATCAAGCTCTTCAGGCACAACTAGGCTGCTCTGGCTTCGTTCCGCTCAGTTAAGAAGCAAAGGGGAAATCCATGTAAAACGTGTCAGTAACATTAAAAATGTGTTAGCGATGTAACTTTCATTTCTGGTCTCATTTTGGCACGTTGATGGTTCTGCGAATATATGTGAACATATACTTTCTACTGTATTTTTAGTACAATATACAGTAGTAGGAAGTACAGTCTCCTCACAAACATGGGTAAATAAAAGCAAAATGGGCTGTGAGAAAAAAAAAGATTTTATTATTTTTCCTCTTGACCTTTCATTCAAAATATTAACAAAATATAACCTTTAAGTAAAATGAAATGATTGAAAGGAAAAATAAATTCTTATTGTAAAACAAGTATTTTTCTCAATTGGCCTGGTGGTGTCTGATCGTAGTTTTGGAGATGTTCAGACCCAAAAACCCAACTGACATCTGCAGTCCTCCAGTTGTGATGCTTGGGAATCCTTTGGCCAGTCGAACCATCATCCTCAATGTACGTGGAGTCACTATGCACACACTTCCTCTCCCAGACTGATGGATTAAAGATACTCATTTCATGATAAGAATTTCTTTTTCCTTTCAGTTATTTTATTCTTATTAAAGGTTATATTTTTGTTACTATTTTGAGTGAACGATCAAAAAATATTAAGATGTTTTTTTTCACAGCCCTTTTTATCAAGGGTTCCCCTATTTGTGGAGGGTGCTGTAGATGTTGAACATTGCCAGAGTTACAAAAGTTGAGGTTGACGCCTGTAGAAATAGATCCAGTATGATAACTCCTGAACCAGCCTGGGAGCTTTTTGATTAATCCTTTAATTCAGTAATATGTTCGCATCAACATATAACTAATGAGAATTAGGAAGCAGGAAGCTAGGACACACGCACCAAGTAGGAGGCTAGTGAAGGAGTGTTTGACCAGCATCTGTGTTTCTCAATCTGTGGGTGATATCAGGTCTGACGTGGGTGATATCAGGTCTGACGCAGCTGACCAGTCAAAACAGATCAGGCTTTTTGGAGTGGGCCTTAAAGAGACAGTACCTAAAACAGCTTGTTTTCACTCAGTGTACACACTGCTGTTGTTTTTTTATTTGCACATTAAATCATTGCAAAGATTTTAAATAAAGCGCTAAATGAAAACAAGAACATGGAAATCTGTTTCATATGTTCCCTTTAATAGCAGAAAAACAATCAGTAAACTGTAAATTTCATAACAAATACTATAAATACTATACCACTGAAAATGTCCTCAATATACCACAATATATATAGTTGCTATAATTGCTTTTCAAGTCAGCTCTAGGAATATTAAGGGTGGATTTTGTCATTAAATGTTCATATGCTTCTTGAGAAACCATAACAGTAAATCCTGAATGTTGGTGTGTTCATGATTTGAGCAGAAACGGAAAGTTAACTGTTAGGATTGTAAAGTTGTTAATATACACACACACATATATATATAGTGGTATAGATCTAAAATGTATAAAGTTAATAAGAGGCCACAGCAGAGTTTTTAGCTTTATGGGAAAAGCAGTGAGTGAAAACTGTCCAGGAAGTAAGCTGCTGCTGAGTTACAATAAATACACTTAGACTGATTAAAGACTTGGATGCATAAAGTTTGCATTTTTAACAGAACAGAATTAATAATTTGTCACAGTTGTCAAACATTCAAAATGCTGCCACTGAAAAAAAAAAAAAACTAATAGACTTACTAACAAACTCGTGTGCATTTCCACACTTTTACTGATGTTATAGAGAATCTCAACTTGAAAACTGAAACAACTTCTAAGAAGTTACAAGTTCATTTTGGGACACAAGTTTTCCTCTTCTTTAAATCATTCTAATAACATCCATACTTACGTACTATTATAACTGTCTCCTGTAGTTAGTGCTGACACTGGTAACATCAAAACGTCCCCCTAAAAACCTCCGACCTCTTAAAGACAAAGCTCAGAGTATTTCAGCAGAAAGAGTTTAAATTTTAGCCCTTAAACTCACAACCTGCTCCTCTTTAACCCAAAACCTGAAAAACATCACATTGAACAGTGTCTAACAGGAATGTAAGAACATGGTAACATGCAGATTCCTTCATCTCCATCCTGCCAACCTCAGCGGATCTTCCTCCTCTTCGTGTCTCTGCCCTGAGTGAGTTTCATCAGCGGAGACTCCGGTCTGGACTCCTGTGTCTCTCCCTTCTGCTTGAAATAGAAGGACTCGTTCAGCTTCATCTGAACTGCCCTGACCTGAAAGACAAAGGATTCATGCTGTCATGAGCCTTGAATTACTATTTCCCTGTTTAAGGCACAAGAAAAAACCCAGAATAATACCTCTTAACAGTAGAGGGACAGGAAAAACTAAAGTACACAATCAGTATTAGGCAACACACTCAAAATATAGAAGAAAGTGTCCATTGTGAAATATTGAAATATTGAAATATTTGTGAAATATTTCTGTCTCAGTGTGGCAAAGCTCCAGTGGAGTGATGACAGATTAGTTCTTAAAGGACTATACCGGTGGTTTTGCACGTTGGAGCCCAATAAATACAACCTGCATACACGCTATGTTACTACAGAGTCCTAAAGAGACATGGAAGGAGTAAAAAAAATATCAGTGGAAGGAAAAAAAATAATGTCCTTTTGTGAGATAATGCAAAGGTTTCGCAAGATAACGCAATATTTTTGCAAGATAATGCAAAACTTTTGCATGATAATGCTCTACTTTTGTAAGATTTTGCAAAAGTTTTGCGAGATAACACAAATGACCTAGACCCAAGCACCAAATGAATGTCTTTATACAGTATTTTAGTAAGGTAAAATATGAAAAGTACAACTCCACAAATCGTTCCATTGTTGCCTAGCAATGGCACGCATTAGAGTGACTCCAGATCTAGTGTTGCACTTCTGCTCAATGAAGGATCAAGTTTTGCACAAAAGGATCAAGTTATCTCACAAAACATTTATGTTATCTCACAATACTTTTGCGTTATCTTGCAAAAGTATTGTGTTATCTCACAAAACTTTTGCATTATCTCACAAAACTTTTGTGTTATCTCACAAAAGTATTGTGTTATCTTACAAAATGACTCTATTTATTTTTCCTTCCACAGATTTTTTTTTCCTCCCATGTCCCCTTAGGGGCAATAATAATGTAACTGTAATAATGTAATGTAAAAAAGTAATAATGGAATTGGTTTTCCTACCTTTCCGACTGCCATTGGTTTGTTCAACTTGTAGAGACTTGAAAAATGCTTGAAATAAATAATCCAACGCAGTAACCCACGTGCTATTGTTATTTTTTTGTCGAAGTTACTTCATTTAACCGATCCGACACAGAGCTACGTGGAAGATAATGTATGCCAGGAATATAGTCTCATGACAAAACTGCTTTTACCAGAGAAATTAAAACGACCGTGCATTCTACATTCAATGTGTGTTAGCTGAATTTTACTGGGTGGGTGCCTCACATGAGCATTTGATTTTTTAGGAGATTTGGCAAAATAACAGGAAAACTAAAATATGGTGTTATATTTTTGAAAATGGTTGGCAGTAACATAACTTGTATGCGGGTAGTATTTATTGGGTATCAACTTATCAACTTAGTATCAACTTTAAAAACCCCATATCAGTGAATCAGGCTTTACTCTTAAAGTCACATGCTACTTTAAATGAAAAAAACTCTTGTAATATTTTAAAAGTACAGGTGTAATGATTTGGGGTTTGGAGGATCTGTAGCTTCACCTGCGTCAGGTCCACCTTGTAGCTGCGCCAGCTGGTCTCGTTGTCCTCGCTGGAGATGGTTGTGTCTGAGGACTTGGGTTCAGACTCTGACTGGGTGCTGCTGGTTGTGTCCTCTTTACTTTTTATATGAACAGACCATGGCCCCTGATCGTTGGGCTCTTTCTGTATTTTGGTGTCTCTCGCTCCTGAGGAACAGGATGGACACGTGCTGGGATCCGTGTCACCGTCACCTTTGTCATCCCTCGGCGAGGACGATGGTTTCCAGTCGCCACACACTTCTGCTCTCACCCTCCGCGGCAGACTCAGGTCCAAAGGATTCAAGTCCTCCAAACTCGTAGTCACTCTACTTTGACAACAGAATCTGAGGTAAGAGGAGAGCTCAGTTGAGAAGAAGTTTTCCGTCTGTGTGGACGTGTTCACTCTTGACCTCTGGGGAAGCACGAACGGCTCACCTGGCTGCTGAGCACATGAAAACCAGAGACCTGAAGTAGACGGATGTTTCATCTGCTTTTCAACATCCAGGTAAGTGTTTACCACAATTGGCTGCTCCAGGAAGGGGTTTGCCACCTTCAGCTTGACTTGAACGAGGTGTGAGGCTTTTGGCCCCTTTTTGAGAGTTTTGTTTGTCTCCATTTGCAAATTTCCCTTCTTCGGTTTCACATATGTTGTGCATAACCCCGGTTCTTCTTCAGAGAGGAGCGTGCATACTTCTTGCACATGCTCTTTCGGCTTTCTGAGGTGCTGATCGAAATGTGGGACTTTATTCGACCCCTGACTCTGTGGACTCCATGGACACGCATCTGATCCTTCATGATGCCATGTTGCTTGTCTCGCCTTCTCCTGCTGTGTGAGCATTATGAGAGAGTTGTCATTGCTTTCTCCGCTGGACGCTTTGGAGGGTGACGCTCTGAATGTTTTCTGGGTGATGAAGAGATCCTGGCTGTTCATGTCGTCTCCAGTACACTGTGAGTCATCATCCTGTGGCTGACAGGTGCTCTGCACGGCCATTGTACCACGTACCCATCCATCACTATTCTTCTTCACGTTGTCCTCTGCGACGATGCTTACCCTGGGGGCCTGAGCATTTGAGGAGATGAATTTAGGATTTTTAGCGCGAATGCAGCCAGGTGGTAAAACAAACGCCACTTTCTTTTTGCTTTTGGTTTTCTTTCTGGGGAGCAAATCTTGAGTCTGATGATCAGGTTTTAGTGTCTCAGTTCTGCCTGGATTTGATGCTGCAGGCTTAGCAGCAGGTGTTTCAACAGGTTTCATCCACTGTGCAACAGGATCAGACACACCGTTGTCCTGTGTGAATGTAAAACTGCCGTCTAGTCCTGTTGTGTTTTTCTTTCTTTCCTTCCTCTTTTTCTTCCTTTCCTCTATCGCTGCTTTAAATTTGGAGTTTTTCTTTGTCTTTGTGTCATCATCTGCTTGCCATGTTACATTCTGTTTGTCTTTCTGGCTTTTTTTGTTCTCCTTGGAGTTCTTCCTTCTTTTTCTTGGCCTGGGTGAAGTCCAAAAGGACTCCCAAAAGAAGTCTTTATCGGATTCTGCACAGTCACTCATGAGCCTGTACAACAGAAACAGATACTGAATTTAGTTTTTCACATCAGCGTATTTACCAATTCACAGTTTCAGTTAATTTTGCCTTAAATCTGCCTTGAACCCATAAATACAGCCACTTAAAAAAAAACAAAAAAAAAAAAAANAAAAAAAAAAAAACAAAATGACTGATAGACTATCATTGAATATAATATCTTTTACCACATTTCACAACAGCAGCACATCCAGGGGAATCTTAATTTTATTCAAATCAGAAAGTCTGCTACGAACATGATAAAAACTAGAAGGGCACTCATTACAATGCATATTCCACTGAGGCAAACAAACCTGGACATAATCAGTGTTTGTTCTTATATATTTTTTCAGGTACTTTATGAGCTGCAGCCATGATCATTGTAACACAAGACCGGATGTATTGATTACCAATCTGTGAAGCTAAAAGTTGCATATTCTAATGAAGGTCTAAGCCTGTATGAATTATTTTAGCAGGTATTTTCTTATAAAAAAAGAAAATACCTGTTGTATTATGTTGTTTAACTGTAGTGACATAAAGACGTTGTGACATGTTACTTTGAGTTTATTTCCTCTGTCTGTCATGTCAGTCTTATCAAATCAATATAAAATATTAAAGTGTCTCTGATGAAAATATTCTGTATTTGCTGACACTTTGCAAACCGAATTATAAATTTATAGATGTAAACGGCTTCTTTCTCATATAGCAGCAAGGCAAATTAAGAAGGAAAGTGATCTAATTCGACAAAGTTTTTATTTTAGTCATCGCATTTAGACANAAGGCAAATTAAGAAGGAAAGTGATCTAATTCGACAAAGTTTTTATTTTAGTCATCGCATTTAGACAAGTTAGCGAAATTAATGAACAGAGAAGCTGATAATTTGACATCTTAAACTTTCAGACTGTATATTGTCGACATTAATGCAGGTCAGACTTAATACAAAGTAATTCCTTCGGCGCATGTTTACCCTACAACGGAAAATGTATTTTGTAAAAGCTTGTTTTATGCAATAATGACGTTAATTTATTACCTTACTAACGTGGATTCCGGATTCGAGTTTGACTTCAAAGAGACCGCTCATACCGTTTAGAGCTGTGTTGCGTTCAAATGCTTCTCGTAACTTAAGGTCTAGTTTCCGAGGGTCTAACAAGGAAACTTACATATCACAGTTAAGAACTCCAAGAGTTTTAAGGCGTTTTAAAAAGAGGCTAATAATTAAAAAAAAAAAAAAAAAAAAANATATATATATATCTTAATGTTCTATTTTGTTTGTGAATGTGATTTCTAGTAATTCAAGAAATCACATGAAAAGAGAGAGGAAGGTTGCTTGATATAAAGGATGGCTTGATATAATTATTGATATGAATAATACTATCCTGGTTTTTACGTCCATATTTTAGTGATATAAAGGTTCAATATTGACTTGGTTTCAAATCATAGGCCATAAATGCACCACAGACAAATCAAATGAGCTGTATCAAAAGGCATTGTTCATTATTCGTATACTAACATAAAAGACAAGCAAAAAAAAAAAAAAAAANAAAAAAAAAAAAAAAAGTAACCATCTAAAGTAACAATAAAAAAGCTATTGATGGTTTTCAGCTCTTCATCCCCGAGTCCAGTAAGTTGTACAAGCGTCACACCAAGGTTAAAGTACTGTACATGTTCGGATGGTACAAGTACTTTCCCGTGTTTTTACAACTTTTTTGACAGGACATGAAGGCAGCATCTTATGGTACTACTGATATGACACAAAATACAATTCTGCCTTTGCAAGGCTCCAAAAAAGTTCAAATGTTGAAATCTTTAGTAGTAGTTATCCTTACCATTTCAGCACTAGATGTCACCATTTGCTCTCCGATGGTCAGTCTCTCTGGGAATCAATGTCAGTAATCAGTTATTACAGATGGGCGCAGTAGATGTGCAAAACAATAATAATAATAATAATAATAATAATAATAATAATAATTACAGCCATTGTTCAAGGGCTCAGAATTTATAAATCAAGACTCATCTCATGCAACATTCACCCTTTTGGAGGCAGCTTGAATGACAGTTTCTCCTGTGACCCCATTTCTACAGTATCGCATCATCCCATTATACTGACAAAAATCTGTGACTGCACCACCTGCTTGTGCATGAGAACATCCTCTGTCTGCATTCTCTGCAGAGTGTTTTTACTGATTAACAGATGGGTTGTGTGTATTGGACTTCGGGGATTACCTAATAGCCAGTTGGATGTCATTGAGGGTGAACACCACTGAGGGTGGGTGGATAGATTTAGTGCTGCAGTCTGCTTGGTTTCCAGTCACTGCAGAGCTTAAAGGACCATGCCAGTGATTTTGCTTACAGCCCGCACATGTGTTACGTTACTGCCAACTATTTTCCAAAACGTGGAACTGGAGTGGAACATTTGGGAATTGTTTTGGGATTTTTTTTTTTACTATTTTCAAAAGTCATGCCCTTGAGATTTAATAATGAATGAGGCTGTGTAGATTTTTCTGGGAATCCTGAAAGCCTGCACTGTGTGTGTGTGTGGTCTTTAACTTGAGCCATCAATCCAGGTTGCAAGGTCAGAGATCAGGTAAACCAGAACATCCCTGCTGTGGATTTTGTTCCTCCGCTCAGGCACTGTAGCAGCTAATAGATGGATTCTTGCTGTGTGAGGCAGCTCTGTGTCTGATAGACATGGTGGTTCACATGGGCAGGCCTGAGCAGTGACATAATTAACCTCATGAGGAGTGTTTGTCTACCATTGGTTCAGTTTGTTATTTAACGACCAAAAGTTCTGAACCAATTTTGACAAGACTTGGTGAAAGGTTAGGAAATGGCTCAGGAAAGAACCCATCTAACTTTAGAGCTGATCCAGATCCATGGATGGATCCAGAATCCAGGTTTTTGTTTTTTGTTTTTTGTTTTTTTAATGATTCCTTTGGAGATAGGGCTTTTTTTTTTTTTTTTTTTTGGTGTTTTTGATATATATAATCCACCACTCTAAAATAAAAACATGGGCATATTTATCCCATGACAGTCTAACAATAGATGCAATTTGGTCCAGATCCAAGTAGATTTTAAAAACTGCTGTTCCTATGGCAAAACAAAAAAAAGAAAAGAAAAGAAAAGCAAATAAGTCCTATTATTATAGTTGTTTTTTCCCCTCATTTTCACTCCTCTTTAGGGCAGCATAGTTTGGGCACACTCATGTATAACAATAAGAAGGTTGTCGGTTCAATCCCTGTGCCAATCCTCTCTGTGTGTAGTTAGGATGTGTTAAATTCAGAAGTTCCAGAAGTCATTCCAATTCTTTTGCATGAAAGTGAAGTTTGGGAGTTTCACAAATTGGACCAAATTGAACTTTTCATAGGACATTTTTGAAACGATTGTTACATGTGAACAAACGCACTGCAAACTGTATTGTCTATGGTGAGCGAGGTAGATATAAGCTAGACAGAAAGGTAAAATAAATAAATAATAAATAAAGATGTGATTATTATTATTATTATTATTATTATTATTATTTATAATAAATAAATAAATAAGCGAATGATAAATTTATGGTTGCATTTAGTAAGTGGCAGTATTAAGAGGATCTCATATATTATGTTTACCTTACTTAAGAAAGTGTATGACATTGGTGTTTATGAGTCTAAATGGGTTCTTACAGTTAAGAGTATTCTTGACGAATGTGGGTGAGTTTATTTATGGTATGACACTTTAATCCCGAACATATAAAGCATAATGATTGATCTCAGATTAAAAGATATAGATTTACAGAAATGGCATGATGAATTATACAGCAACCCTTTAAAGTTAATTTTGGTTTTGAGAGATATCTTATTGTGTTGAACCTTGAACCCAGCAGAAAGGATTTATATGTCTAAATATCGATGTGGGAGTCATAATTTGCCTGTTTCTGAGCAGATATGTTTGTGATTACACACTCAAGCCATGTGCTCTTTGTTTGACAGGTGCTCAGGGAGATGAGTTTCATTATGTGTTCGTTCTTTTTTTTGTTTTTTTTTTTTGNTTTTTTTTTTTTTTTTTTTTTGATGAAGATAGAAGCAGATTTATTGGAAGTTATTTTAGAGTTAACCCCGCTGTTTATAAATTTAAGAAGCTGATGAACATAGGAAACGTTAAAGTTTTGTTTAATTTGGTAAAGTTCATTAGGAAAATATTGTGTATTTTTTGACTATACAGTGTTTTGGTTTTTATGATTTGTCTGCTGGTTGTCTGTGTGTTTTTCTTTTGTTGTTCTGGAGTAAACAGGAAATGAATAAATGAATTTAAAAAAGAAGAAGCATTTCACCACAGAAGTGTGGGATCAGTTAAGAGAGAGAGAGAGAGAGAGAGAGAGAGAGAGATCTTTATTATTAGAACAAAAACAACNAAGAGAGAGAGAGAGAGAGAGAGAGAGAGAGAGAGAGAGATCTTTATTATTAGAACAAAAACAACAACTCTGATGGAGGTATACACTAATGAGTGCCCTTTTTTCCCTATTGTTTTGTTTTGAAAACACACAATATCTTTAATTTTAGATTAAAAACTTTCATTCATTTTAATTGCTGAATGTTAAGTTGTTTTGTCCTAATTTAAAACATTATTTTTTGCATTCTTAGCCTATGACCATATAAAACAAATTTATTGTCATTAAATTTCAACTTAGCCATAAAGACACATTTCTGTCCTGACTGGGAATTTCAAGAGGATGATTTTTACTAAACTAAAGCACCAAATGACTGTAATACTGTGAAAGATAAAATGGTGATTAATACCAGTGACTTAGAAATTATTTTGCCAGTGACTGAGATTTTCTGGCCTCAAAAGTTTTACATGTTCTGTCTGTTGGAATTCTGAGACATCACCAGCCATTATTTTAAGCTGTTTTGGGTGAGGACTATCTGCTGAGTAAACGCATGCTGCATGACTCATGATGGTCTCAGATCTCGTTGTTCTCTCTGTCAAAGCAATATTGGAGCAGCAATAACTGCTCCATAAACCCTCATGTTAAAGTTCTTATTACTCCTACAGGGGGCATTTCATTTCCATCTGTGAAGAGTTTTCTGTTGCCACAGTGATCAAATGCAAGGCTGCAGAACCATGTGCATGTGTGTGTGTGTGTGTGTGTGTGTGTGTGTGTGTGTGTGTGTGTGTGTGTGTGTGTGTGTACTTAAAGGACCATACCCGCAATTTTGCATGTCTAAGCTGAATAAATATCTGCATACATGTTACGTTATTGACAAACAATTCTGAAAATATAGAACTGTATTTTAGTTTTCCTGTTATTTTGCCAAATCTCCTAATCTTTCAAAATCAAATGTTCAAGTGATATGCCCACCTTAAAATTCAGTGTTTTGTCTGCTAACACATATGTCCAAATATAGAAGGGATGTTTTTTTTTTTTTTTTTNTTTTTTTTTTTTTTTTTGTTTTTTGTTTTTTAATTCTTGGTAAAAGCCTTCTTCTCCTTGGATTATATTCCCTGGTGGAGACATATATTATCTTTCGTGCAGCTCCATGTTGAACCCGTTATGTAAAGTTACATTGATTAAAAACCTTAATAGACTATACTGCATAGTGTTTGCTCTACAAGTTAATTTTTAGCATATTGGAATGAACTGAAACCAGTGGCAGTCTGGATGGTAATTAATGATGTAATTGAAGGAAAAATAATTCTGAAATTTATCACACAACTAGTATATTTTGGGAAATGGTTGTCAGTTATGTACATGTATGCGGGTTGTATACAATACTGTATATTGGGCTGAAATATGCAAAATCATTGGTATTGTCCTTTAAGATGGAATGATGTAGAGCAGCATGACATGTATCAACCAGATAAACATTGCTTATTTGTTAATTTATTTATTTTGAGCCCCATTAGCTTTCACTGCATTTTTCTGGGACCTGGAGGTAATGTAAAATAATTATTTTCACAGTCAACTATTTGCGACAATTAACAAAAAATACAAAAATATCTAGAATTAAAGGTAGTATTGGCTCACTGGATGAAATCTCAATCTCACATGATGCTGGAAAGGGAAACATGGGGTGCTGTGAATAGAGTGATATTCATTTTTGTTTTGCTTTTCACTGCATCTCCAAGAACGAGTTTCAGTCATTTACATGTGATTCATTTCTATTCAACATTGTGGAAATTGCATTCTGGCAGAGAACAAAACTCCTGAGGCAGATGGTTTATGCATCATGGCAGAGTTATTGCTTGAAAGTGTGAAAGGGGGGTTTGATGGGTTCAGGTTTCTAACGATATATAACGACTGTACTGTGCAGAAGTCAGATTTCTTTCAAATTGCAATATGAATGATTCATCTCGCTGCACATGATATTCTTGTCTGGGAAAAATGAGCTGAATAGATGCAACGTGACTGAGTGAAAGGAATTCGGGGAATAGTGACGGACTGCTGTGGTGTTCATGGCACCAAATGACAGTGCGTTGCCTAAGGAGGCAAGAAAAGCCAGTCGGCAGTTCCAGGAAAAGAGGGTCAGGCGAGAGTAATGCACTGCCTGTAATGCACATGACACTCCCTGTTAAAGTTCTTCTATCTGACCTTTAACCCCACATCATAAAGCCTTCCAGTCACACAGAGCTGTAAGACATCAGTGGTCAATGTCAAGCTTAAAGGACCATACTGGAGATTTTGCACATTTGAGTCCAATGTATGCAACCCACACGCATGTTATGTTACTGACAACCATTTTCCAAAACATACTACTGGAGTGGTAAATATTGGAATTGTTTTTCCAACCTTCCAGACTGCCAAACAATGAATGAATGAATGAATGAATTTTTATTTAAGTGTCATGCATATCTTTTTTATATGCCCAGCCCACATGGGTTTACAAGACACTATTNTTTTTATTTAAGTGTCATGCATATCTTTTTTATATGCCCAGCCCACATGGGTTTACAAGACACTATTTAAACATACGTGCCAGATAAAATACAGTTAGAGATAGAGATACAGTGATGTGATATTTCATCAAGGAGAACAAAAAAGAACAAACAAAAATATCTTGTACATTAAAATATTAATGAAATAAACCATTTTGCCTTCTCTTCCAAGCTTTGGAAACAAAATTAGCCAACTTAAAAACCCCAAAACCAAACAGCCATTCCATTTTTCTTTAATACAATATATTTGTTTTTATAATACAATATACTGTGCTGTAATTGGACAGTTTATTTCTGTGGGTTTCTCTGAACACTCCATCTCACCTCCATTTAGAAAAAACTCTTTAATTCGAACCTACATCAGTTATAAATTTGCTCTTGTTTTCTCTTTTGAGTGACTTGAGATGAGGGGCATCTGTGTTATGTTATTTATCTCCTCTGTCACCCATCTTTGGTCATGCCGTCACCCTCTATAAAAATCAAATCTAATTTAAAATAGTTTTGCTGTGCTCCTTTTTTCCTCCCCTGTAACTATTCTTAAGTCTTGGGGACCAGCTTAACTTACTGATACATCTGACTTGCAGTAACCATAAATGTCAGGTTAGTGTTAATATCCAACATGTCACCAGTTCTTTTTTTCCCTCTCAGTGCAGCAATTTGGGTATGAAGTTGAATCTTGGATATATTATCTAAACGTATCTTTCAGATCCAGTTATATTGCCATTTTGGTGATGGTGCCACCTTTTTCTTTTGCTGTGGGATTCCTAAATTTGAGTTTATGCCTCTTGCCTTGTTGTATTCCCATGCAGTTTGTTGCCTTTGCATGCCATAGATAACATGCTCTGCATTGAACCAGCATGAGGTAGTGAAGATGATAAGGTTTAGGATCCTGCGCTAAGGTCAGAGGTCAGTGTGTTCGGTGGGTGTCATCTAAACAGGCCGTGACCACCGTAGTCCATAATAATAACACAGGAAAACTAGCAGAGGTCAGGATCTCAGAGTCACAGAGCCCCAATGATCACTGCAAATCTTGTAAAACTGGTATGTAAACAACTTCAATAACTGGCCTCTTGAGCCATATGTTCATGTGTTAACAGGTGCAATGGCTGACTTCAAACAATAATCAACATTGGAGTTAGATCACTTGACGTATCATGGCATCATCATAGCATTGTAAAACTCAGATGGTTGATTCACTGCTGCCAATGAATCCTTTGATAAGTAAAATCTATAAAATTGATAGCTGTGAAAATGCTGATATCCCCTATCAGCATTTACAAGTGAGTCCTACAAATGTCGGCAGAGCTTCTGTCATCCTCTTTGCTGTAAATAAAAACTGCTTATAAATCATTGAATCACGGCATAATGTCAAAATAAGCCTTTCGTAAGGATGCCATCATACTCTTATTCCTCATGGAATGGAAGCCAGAGACCACCATAATGATGATCGATAGCGTTGGACCTGTTTGCCTCCAGTGTGCAGTTCACACTGGAGCTGTAAAACCCTGAAATTTCATACTGTGTCTGTAGAAAATGAAACTTCTATCTCCCAGATGGTCCTCATCCTGACATCCAATACTCTACAACTGCAGCATACAGGCTCATTTCCAACCTTTACAATCTCCAAATCAGTTACTCCACAGATCAAGAAGCCAGGTGTGAACATGTCACGCCTTCATGTCATGACATCGCCATTCCTGCTACATTTAGAAAATTCATAACCTTATGGTTACCTAATGTGCAGCGGGATTGACTATATTAAGCAGGGTACTTTGCCAGAGCGTGGGCTATTTGGCCGCGCAGATTGATCAGCCTTGGAACACCTGTGGCTGAAAGCTGAGGGGGGGAGAGGATAGCTTGAGCCTGATGATGAATGACAGACAGGGAGGAAGCATAGTGAGTGGGTGATTTACAAATTAAAAGGAGAAAGATTATGTCAAGTGTCAACATGTTGATATTTGATTTGATGGCATCTACATGTTACTGTACTGATACACAATGTTTTTAGATTCATTTTACCTATAGGCTACAAACTTGTTGATGGAAAATAGATCTGAGGGAAAAAAGAAGGAGCTGAAAAAGAAGATGCATAATTCATGTGTTATATAGCACAGTTAGTATCAACTTGCAAAGCATATAAACTTATTACATTATGCAAAGCTGGCACAAACATGAAAAACATGGCATTGCTTTTAAATCACAGTTTGTATTTTGGTCATATATTTAAGTAAGATTCTTCATCTGTTCAGAAATCGCAGCTTGCACACAAACAGAATACACACACACACACACACACACAAACAAGCATACCAGTTACAAGACAGTGACGTCATCATCAGCTGACACACCTCCAGAGCTCCCATTTACACTTTAATTCAGGATTTTGTCTCTGACGTCAGGACAGTGTAAAACCTCTTTTTTGGGGACTGAACTCATTAAAACAATGTCAATTCCTGAGTAAAGTTGCAATGTAACCAGGGAGACCTTCTCCTGGTCAATGAGAGTCATAAATCCATCCAAATGATGGCGCTGTTGTTGTGAGGCATTCTTGGAATCTTCCAAAAAAGGTCACATTAGATGTGAACTAATAGATCTAGAGAAAATAGCCAAAAATAGAGGCGTGTAAAATTGAAAATGTGGAGGGAAGTTGTGTGGTAAAAGCACTTTGGAAATGATCTTTTAGGCTGTAAAAGAGGGTAAATCCCTGGCAAAAAAAAAGGAAAAAAAAAATCTTAGGCATCAGCTTCACTGGAAATAGCATACATCATGATAAGAAATATTAAAGGAATAATGCCTAATTGCTCATTTTAGGGAAATGTAGGCATTAGTAAGCAAGAATGTCCATGCTAACATAATTTATTGTTATTAGGGTTTTTGGATTTTTGTTGCATGTGTGTGTGAGTGTGTGTGTCTGTGTGTGCATGTAAAGTTGGAGGTGGGTNTGAAAGGCGGGAGCTCGGAGCTCAGAGGAGGTGTTGTCATTCCTCTCCTGCTGGAGGTGTGACATCAACAGCAGTAATTAAGGCAGCTCATCAATGGCTGCAGAGGCCGAGGGCACTATAAAAAGAACACGGTGAGTCCAAAGCTTATCACAAGCGATCAAAACAAACCACCAAACCAGACAGACTTACTTTATTCCACACAGACATCAAACTTTTACTTTAAACAGAAAGAGCAGAGGACACACCAGAGGTACGTTCACATTGTTCTTTTGTTTGATTTGCCTTTCAGCAAAAAGACACAACTATTACTTTTATTTTATATTTTTTATTAAGTGAGATTTAAGTGGATTTAGTTTTTCTGTATAAGTTATTAAGTTATTTGAATTAAAGTTTTCTTTTTCAAAAATTAAAATTCAAGGTTTCTCAGTTTTAAAGTGAGACAATGTTTTACAGTACACCAACAGAGGATTTTTCAAGACTTTAAAACGTGGCATCTCACTGAAATGTTGGTCATAATTGATGTAATTTGTAAGTTATCTGAAGAAAAGTTGTTAAACTTTTTTGAAAAATTAAAGTTGAAGTTTTAAGAGAAAAAGACTCAGTTTTTAAGAGCTTCTTTTTTAAAATAGTGTACAGTACCAATAAGTGCGAAGTAATAAGTTTTCAAGTCATGATAAACAAAAACAAAAAAAATATCTTACTGAAATTGATCATAATATGTGCACTTGCTTTTTAGTTTTTTAGTTTTAGGTGTATGTTTTCAAAAAAGGAAATGGAAAAAAATCAGTTTTATCTAAAAAAAAAACAAAAAACAAAAAACAAACCTGAATTTAAGTTGACTTGAAAACTAAAAGATTATGTGAAGTAAATTGCCTTAAAATTTTGGTATGGCAGTCCTAATTTAGCTGCTTTTTAAAAATGTTGATATTAATTAATCTTTTTTAACCTTTGGCCACTGGTAGAACATCTTAGACCAATCACCTGTTGTGAAAACTAAATTTAGGAGTAAACAGGATTTTGAGACAGTTTTCATTTTTATTTTCACAGGTCACCAAGGTCATGATGGGATGCTTGGACTGTAAAATTGTTGTCATCTCCCTCTGCATGTTACACCTCTGCACACTCTGTGAAGGACGTCCAATGAGGTAATTCCTTCCTCCTTCATAAAGCTGCCTGTCCAATCAGCACGTCCCATTGCTGCTCTTTAAAAAGTAACCAGTTTCCCCTGTTGTTACAGAAAACGGACAGTGAGCGAGATTCAGCTCATGCATAACCTTGGGGAGCACAGACAGGTGCAGGAGCGTCAGGACTGGCTGCAGATGAGGCTACGGGACATCCACACCGCCGCCATCCGGGCCAGTGGAGAGGCAGGCAGGACCAGGCTGAAACTACTTCCTGGGGACTTCCCTGACTTAAATGACCTGACACCAGAGGAGATCCAGCATGCTTTAAACTTCTTGGAAAAGCTCCTCAACTCCAAGCACTCCTGACAGCCCTCTTTAACATGCAGCCTAATACATTTCCAGATGTACTTTTTTAATTTTTAAAATTTTTCTTAAAGCTTTTCAAGGTGTCTGAATGTGTATTTAAATTTATATTTATTTTTTTAATTTTATTTTTCCCTTTTTTTTATTTATGAAAAAGACAAGGGGATCAAGCTGTGACAAAGCAAAATGTCCCTGTTTGCTTTATACTTCATGCACTTTTATTTATTTAGTAGCTATTTTATTTTAAACAAAATTGTTGGACCAACAATTTTATTTAATGTGACCGTGCCCATGTCTTCACCTGGGCTGTTTTTCTTGTGATGCCTATATGTAAAGAAAATTAAAAGTTTCTTTTTTTAAGAGGAAAAGCTATACTTTAAATGTATACATTTATATAAATTTATGAATTTTTGTCTGTCATACTGAGCTATGTTAATTAATTTACTTCAGTTGTATGTGGATGTTTACTGTAGAATATTTCAAAAGCCATATTTGTGGTTAAATATGCACTTCAACAGCTAGAAAGAATTATGTGTTTAATACTACATAATAAACTATTATATTTTTTGTATATAAAATAACTGTAGGATGAATGAAAAGAGAAAATAAAATAACCAATTGAATTTTTTTTAAATTGTTTCAATTATTATGTTTTGTATGAAAATGCTTGTTATTCCAGAAATGATTCGCCTTTATAAAGCCCATTTACGCTTTGCCAAATCCTAAAACGTTAACACGTGTGTGCGCGTTTGTGTATGTCTACATGCGTGCATTTCTTTGAGCATTAAAATTCTCTCGCGATATCTTCGTCGTAAATCTCGTCGTTCCCAACCAAAACAAAGACTGAAGCTACGTGTCTCTGTACAAGCATTATTTACGTGTGGTATTTTCCTCTATCTTCTACACGTTCTTTTATCGTACGTGTACTCTCTGATGTTCAGCTGAGGGGAAAAACGTCAAACCCGGAATGTGTTTACCGGCAACAGGTAAGTAGAACTTATGGTAAGCTGCCGTTTATGTAGCCAGCTAGCTTTAGCTGAGGTATGAGCCTGCTAACAGCTAGCTGAAGTGTTTAACGCTAATCTACCAGGTTTAAAAAAAAAAAAAAACAGGTATAAAAATCATTTCATCCACTGTAACGTCGCTAAAAAAAAAAACACGATACTCTGAATCGTTTGCTTTAACAGTTTTATCAAGGCAAACAATTTAAATTGTCAAACATATAACTTAAAACGTTAATGAAGATTCACTTCCATTAGTAGTAATAGTAAAGACAGCGTAGAGCCTGACATACATACATACTTCTAAATGGAACCGAACCATTATTAATACTAGTAGTTATGCTTAGTTTGACGAGATAAAATGCTAGAAAATTAGGCACAGTATGTCATATTAAAAGTAAAGCTGTAGACATTGAATCTGAATTGAATTGAATTATTTAAGAACATTCATCCATGTCAAAATGATTTGTTTGCAGTACAGCGCTCATATTTGGATATTAACAAGTTTTGAAACTGCAGTACCGTGAAAGAATGTTTTACAGTTAAACTTTGAAGTTTATTTTTAAAGATGAGACTTAAATGAAATGATTAAAAAACATTACAGTTGAAATATAACCAAATTTACTTGAATGAATAGAAATAAGGGTTCATATACACTGCCCGGCCAAAAAAAAAAAAAAAAAANAAAAAAAAAAAAAAAAAGACACACACTAATATTTCGTTGGAACTGCCTTTAGCTTTGATTACAGCACGCATTCGCTGTGGCATCATTTCGATAAGCTTATGCAATATCACAACATTTATGTCTGTCAGAGTTGCATTAATTTTTTGCCATTTTGTATTGATGATGGGAGAGTCGGACCGCTGTGTAAAGTCTTCTCTGGCACATCCCAAAGATTCTCAATGGGGTTAAGGTCTGGACTCTGTGGTGGCCAATCTATGTGTGAAAATTATGTCTTGTGCTCCCTGAATCACTCTTTCACAGTTTGAGCCTGATGAATCCTGGCACTGCCATCTTGGAATATACCCGTGCCATCAGGGAAGAAAAAATCCATTGATGGAAAAACCTGGTCATTCAGTATATTCAGGTAGTCAGCTGACCTCATTTTTTGGGGCACATATTGTTGCTGTGTTATGATCTGGGGTTGCTTCAGTTGGTCAGGTCTAGGTTGCTGAACCTAGAGCTGACCAACTGAAGCAACCCCAGATCATAACACTGCCCCCACAGGCTTGTACAGTAGGCACTAGTCATGATCGGTGCATCACTTCATCCGCCTCTCTTCTTACCCTGATGTGCCCATCACTCTGGAACAGGGTAAATCTGGACTCATCAGACCACATGACCTTTTTCCCTTGCTCCAAAGTCCAATCTTTATGCTCCCTAGCAAATTGAAGCCTTTTTTTCTGATTAGTCTCACTGATAAGTGGTTTTCTTAAGGCTACACAGCTGTTTAGTCCCAATCCCTTGCATTGTGCATGTGGAAATGCTCTTACTTTCACTATTAAACATAGAGGTGAGTTCTGCTGTTGGTTTTTTACGATTTGATTTCACCAAACGTTCATCAAGTGATCTCCTATCACGATCATTCAAGATTCTTTTTCCGACCACATTTCTTCCTTGAAGATGATGGTTCACCACTATCCTTCCAGGTTTCAATAATGTGTTGGACAGTTCTTAACCCAATTTTAGTAGTTTCAACAATCTCCTTAGTTGTTTTCTTTGCTTGATGCAGGCCAATAATTTGGCCCTTCTGAAACAGAGTAACATCTTTTCCATGATCACAGGATATGTCTTCCGACATGGTTGTTTAAGAAATGAGAAGCTACTCACTGCATCAGTTAGGGTTTAATAACTTGTTGTCAGCTGAAACATAATCACTGCTGTAATTATCCAATGGAAGGCTCTCACATATTTGCTTAGTTAAATCCAGGTGGTGACTTTTTTTTTGGCCAGGCAGTATTTATCAAATGAAATCTGTAAACATGTACATATTGCAATTACTCTACATATTTCCTAATGATGATGATAATATCAGTTTGCTGTCAGGTATCAGTTCACTGATACATTGTTTAAGATTCAACCTACTTAGTTACATCTTACGTACCATAGTTTGTCAAAGTTGAGGACCTCTGATACTTAGATTTAGCTACATCATGTTTAAGTTTTAGTTTATTTCCTTACCAACTTTTCAGGCAGATTTGGCCACAGTGACAATGTCTGGACATGTTACTCACAGGCATTAAAAAAAATAAATAAATAAATAAAACCTTTACCCTGTTAGGAGCACAAATGAGTCTACTAGCATTCAAACAACTCCTAGAGTTGTTGTGAAGAAATGCAAGGTAATGTACACTACAGGCCAGACGTCTGAAGTCACCCCCAGATTTAGCATGACCAGACTGTAGCAAGTTAATCACAAAATGATGTGGGAGAAGGCAGACAGCAGGCTATTGAATAGAATGTTAAAACACATAAACAAGGGAGTTTGGTCAAGGGAATTGGAACACAACTGGACTGCTAGTGCACTAATACAGGCTGGGCGTGCCTTCATTAAAAATCATTTCTTAAGCTATTGTGGCTACATAATGTGCTCAAATTCTTCTTGAAAACTAATTAGTTACATTTATTTTATATATTTTTGTCATTTCCTGTGCAATAANTTTTTTTTTTTTTTTTTTTTGGATAAATCTGGGGGTGGCCTCAAACTTCTGGCCTGTAGTGTATATTGTATGTTAATAGATTTTTAATTAGCAGATTGTGTGCCAGATGATGCATGTTTAACTGCTATTTAACTTCTTTATGGGAAATAACCATTTCAAAATCTAGTAGCCATTCTTGAAGCTGTTTTTTACAGCACCATATGATGGAGCAACTACAATGCATCGTTTTCTGTGGACAGCAAAGTAGTCTGAGGCTTGAGGCTTAATTTTGTCGTACAGACAGATGTTCTGATGTTTAATTCCATCCCTTACATTTCTTGACTGCCTCATCACCAGTAAAGCCAGAGATGACCTATTAACACCATCTGGAACTGAAGTGCTGAAGGAAGTAGGTCTTTGGCATTTGATCAGTACTAACGTGGATGATGGTCGTGTGGTAAAAGGCATATGGATGGATGGATTATTCAAAAATTAATATTTTTCAAATATCTATATCTGGATTTTACTGTTACATCTATGTGACATGGTGGTGTAACATTGAAAGTCAGAACAGTTTGTAGGGGCTAGTCTAAATCAAAAGTGCAAGGATATTTATTATTTTGCTGTCCTTGGTTTATGAAACCTGTTGTCACCTAATTCTGTGATTTTTATTTTTGTATTCTATAATTATAGATATTAATTTTGTGTAGTCACAGCTGCAAATAGTAGGATTTATTCCTTTTGTGGGAGTACTACTTAGGCTCCCATGCTGCCTGGAGATGTTGCATCTTGTTACACAGTGTGAAGGGGTCCCCTGCTGTCCTAAAGGTGATATTGTGATCTTGTGGGATACAGCCTATTTCCTTGGACTCAACTGGCAATGACTTGTAACAAAATTAACCATGTCTGACATAACACTTTGGTGTCATGCTAAAGACCATCCTGGTTATTTCTTTATTATCAATTGGTCAATCTGTTCTTATTGGTTAAAACGTTGAAATGTGTTTAGTGGTTAATGCATTAAAAATGTGCCAAATGCTCTTTACAAGATTCCAGACCCCAAAATGACAACTTCAAATGACTTGGTTGTCTGACTGAATAACAGCAGTTAATAGCTCAGAGGTGTTTAATTATGAAAAATAGAAACACAGCACAACCCTACATTAAAGAAGCTAAAAAAAAAAGGGGGGGGGGGAGAATGTTTGGCATTTTAATTGATAAATGACTTAAATGACTGAATGGTAAAATAGTTGATTATTTTCTGTTCATCGGCTAATTGGCTGATTAATTGTTTAATTCTGATTATTTATTTGTACCATTACCGGGAGAGCAGAAGAGAGGAGGGGATGCAGTACAAATCGGTTATATTTATGTAAAGACTTTTAGTATTAAATGCCGTTCTTATTTACTTATTTAGTTTTCATTAGGAAGATTAACTCTGACATGCATTCACACTAGTGTAGCCTTATGGCAGACAGGCGATCCCAACCAGACTGTCTGAGAGGAGGGGCAGGGCTTAGCTGCTTGATGCTGTCTTCAAAAGCTGTTGTGAATTATGAAGGTTTAACTGTAGGTCTATTTGAATGACCATAGTGGGAAAGTGAATTACATTTGTTGGAAGAGTGCTTGGTGGCTTCTACTTGCATGTTCGAAAATCTATTCCAAAATGAAAATTGTGTTCTTTTCACTACGAATGAGGAAGTCAAAAAGCGTGTTCTTACGTAATGACTAACAAATTATTAATCGGCTGACGTGACATTTGCCAACTAGAAAAGCTGTTTTCCCCGATATATCACACCATTAAAATGCCGGGAACATGTTTTCACACATTTCGGACATACTGTATGCAGTATGTTTATGTGATGGGGTAGCTCGGAGGCTCGATCACGGTCTTAGCTCTGTGAAATCGGAGCTCGCAAGGTGCCCGTGAAGGCACCATCGCTCTGATTCAGTCGAGCACGCGGCCATTCACAGTTTACGGTGACTCCGGACGACTCTCCAGAGCGCGTCTCCGCCGCATTGTAGACAAGATAAAGCTTTTGGAACGACACGGCGGATTTTAGCAGCAAGTTAAAGTCCATGTTAAGTACGTGAATGATGCTGATGAAGTTGGAAAGTAATGAGCGGGGATGCTGAAGCTGCCGGGAAGCCCGCTTTGTTCCGAGGAGCGCCAGGCTTTTGTGCCGCCGTCCTCCCGCAGCTCATCCCCTGCTGCTTTGTCTTCACTTGGCCCTCAGATACAGACCGGTAGGTGCACATCCGCTTTGTTTCAGCTCCGTCATCATATCATAAAAATCATTCTTTCGTTAAATTATACGTATAAACCCCTCCTCCTGATGTTTTTAAAGAATTATAAGATATCCTTGAAAAAAAAAAAAAAATTCTGACTACATGATGGGACTCTGAGTGACTGTGTGGGTAAACTAGTAAACTTGGAATATTTAATAGCAATCTTTTATATCCTATAATACTCATATTCTAATAATATTGCCATAGGAAATATTCATTGTTTTTCTTTCATTTCCAGCAGTTTTGCTAAGAAAAGGTGAAATCTTTATTATTATAAAGAAGTATTCCCCTCTTTTTTTTTTTTTTTTTTTTTTTTNTTTTTTTTTTTTTTTTTTGTTTATTTATTTATTTTTTTAAATTCAAGGTCTTCTTCCGCAGACCACTGCACACAGCAGCTTTCCTGCATTTACCCATCAGTGTGTTGGTGTCGGCAGCCCCTAAATAATAGATGGGACCCTCACCCCTTGGGGCTCTCACCCATGCTTTTAATAGACTACCAGAACGCGGCGTGTCTTTGTCTGACTTTTTGGTGGTCAAGATGAAGTTGTGGACTCGCATTTGAAAGAGTAAACCTGCATCCAGGACTACTGCAGGGTCTGACCATGCTGTAGCTTATTCTCTTATTCAGCAGAACAGGAAAAATACGATATCAGGGTGGGAGGGGGTGGCCATTAACAGGAAACTGGAAAAGTGAAACATTAGCCTGGTGTAGTTCTCCCTGGCATAGCAGTGTGAAATCTTGGCTGCTGTGGATTTGCATTGGCGTGTGAAAGATGAGAGGAGCTGCCTGCCCTGAGTGAAATATTGCCTCCACAGTTCCTTTGTTCCTTCCACGCTGCTCTGGCTGCTGGCTGGCTGCCTGTTTGGCTGCAGGACCTGCTCTTGTTTTAATTATCCTATTTCTGCCAAGCGTTCGAATCCCACTGAAGTAAACATGCATTTTCATTGCGTCAGGCGTCAATCCATAACAAATAAAGCGTAAATACTGCAATCAATGATGTAATCGATTCTTTTGTTGGTAGTTTGAGAAATGAGAGTGTAATTATTTTTGGCAGCATTAGCATAATTTTACTGCGTAACCTAGAACGTGTAACAGCCTAGACGTGGATGATGTGTGTGTTTTTTCAATCAGTCAGTTAATCAATCAAAGCTTTATTGTCAAACCATCCACTTACAAGTAAAAAGGCGGGATGAAATGCTGCTTCTCCAGGACCTCCTGGTGCTACAGTTAACATAGTGCACATAATCAAGAAGTGCAATAACAAGACAAAGAGCACAGACAGAGAATAGTGCAAAAGAACACGTTTACTGTATGTAAAAGTCTGTGCAAAGAGTTCACAATTCCATAAATTTCCATAAAGTGGGGTTGTGCATTGTGGCATGTGCAAAGAGTTTAAGGTTCAGATAAAGTGCAGCTGCAGTCTCAAATGGACTTGTGTGTATGTGTCTGCTATGTGTGTTTTTATGTGTTTGAGTGTGAGAGATTGTGTGTGTGTCTGTATTCCCCACAGGGGAGGGAGAAGGTGTTGAGGGGCCTCACCTCCTGGGGAAAGAAACTGTTTGATGGAAGAACGGAGGTGGCGGCTCACATGCTCCTGTACCTTCTGCCAGATGGCAGGGAGGAGAACAGTCCATGAGAAGGGTGGGAGGGGTCAGCCACAATAGGGGTGGCACGGCGGAGGGTGTGTTTGTGGAAGATGTCTGTGATGGCTAGGAGAGGAACCTGGATGATTTTTTTCAGCTGACCTCACTATCCGCTGGAGGGACTTCCTGTCGGAGGCATTTTATTCCCAAACCAGACAGTAATGCAGCTGCTGAGGATGCTCTCAGTGGTTCCTCAGTAGAAGGGGGTCAGGATGGGAGGGGACAGGCTGGCTTTCTTCAGCCTGCGTAGCAATGGAGATGTCTCTGGGCCTTCTTGGTGATGGAGGTGGTGTTGATGGTCCAGGTGAGGTCCACCGCAATGTGTACTCTCACCACAGCAGCACTGTGGATGTTCAGTGGAGTGTGAGGGCTCCTCCTGAAGTCTACAATCATCTCTTTTGTTTTTTCAACATCGAGAGATCGATTGTTCTCTTCACACCACTCCACCAGTCGTCTCACCTCTGCTTTGTATGCCGACAACAGACAGACCTGCCAGTCAGGAAGTCTTGGATCCAGTTACAGAGAGGGGTGTTCATGCCCAGCAGGCTCAGCTTTCCCACCAGCTTCTGAGGGAAAATGGTGTTGAATGCTGAGCTGAAGATGAACAGCATTCTGGCGTAGGTTTCCTTCCTGTCAAGGTGGGACAGGGTGGAGATGGTGTTGTCTGTGCTCTGGTTGGAGTGGTATGTAAACTGTAGGGGGTCCAGCGATGTGGGGATTTGGAACTTCATGCGCTTCAGAACCAACCTCTCAAAGCCCCTCATAATGGTGGGTGTGAGTGCAACGGGATAGTAGTCGTTGAAGCAGGACACCATTGCCTTCTTCGGCACCAGCATGATAATAGACGACTTGAGGCAGACAGGAACCACTGCAGTGCCCAGCGGTGTGTTGAAGATATGGTGAAGACATCTGCTAGCTGGTCAGCACACTCTCTGAGCACCTGACCAGGGATATTGTCCGGTCCAGCAGCCTTTCGTGGGTTAATTCTGGCATCAGCTGTGGATAGGTAGAGAACCTGGTCTTCAAGGGGAGGAGTGGACTTCTGTGCAGATTGTCTGTTCTGGGCCTCAAAACATGCAAAGAAGCTGAGTGCACCCACAGAAAGGCTCGCCGCTTGAGGTGTTGGTTTGTACTCAGTGATCACTTGTATTCCTGCCATATGCGCCAGTGTCTCCGCTGTTGCAGAAGTGTCTGTGGATTCTCTGTGCATAGGTCCACCTTGCTGCCCTGATAGCCCGAGACAAGTCGGCTCTGGTCTTGGAGAGAGCTTTCCTGCCACCAGATTTGAAGGCAGCATCCCTAGCTTTCACCAGGTTTCGCACCTCTGCTGTGAACCAGGGCTTCTGGTTAGCCCTGGTGATGACGGTCTTGGAGGTGGTAACATCCTCAGAACACTTACTGATATAGCCAGTGACTGAGGATGTGTATTCCTCCAGGTCCACAGAGCTGCCGTGAGTTGGAGCTTCTTTAAAAACAGGCCAGTCTGTGCTTTCCAAATAGAGGGTAGAGGTGGCACCTTGAGGCCAGGTTCTCACCTCCCTCAGAACTGGCCTGGCATGACGCTGGAGAGCAGGATGGAGATGTGGTCTGAGTGTCCCAGGTGGGGGGAGAGGTACAGCCATATAAGCACCAAAGATGGTGGTGTAGACAAGGTCCACTATGTTGTCACCACGAGTCCCAAAGTCAGTGTGTGGAATTTCGGAAGCACTGACCTCAGGCTGGAATGGTTGAAGTCTGTGGCGACAATGACTATGAACAGCCCAGGATGCTGTTTATGCATTTGCAGTCTGGCTTGGAGATGTCCTTTGTGTGTGACATATGGTTCACCTGAGTACACTGGACTCATTGAGGCAATATGTGTGTGAGTGTGTGTGTGTGTTTGTGTGCGCAGCATGTGTTTGCATGTTTTTTTTTCTGCATGTTCTTTCCTTTTCTGCTATTTTTGACCCTAATCTTCAAGGACATCAGCAGATTCCGCAGCCATACTGTGAAGCCGGCATGTTAGATAGAAAAAGACAGTTCTGTTTTTCCCTCTTTAATTCAGTCATTTTACCCTCTTTACACTATTAAAACTCAAACGCATCATTCTTTTGTTTCCTCAATAAATGCCCAATCGTCTTTTATGTGCTCAGAGCGTCTGTCTCAGTATTGTGTGTATGAGTTTATCAAATGCTCTGTGTGCTGAGAAAAATGAAATCTGTGACCTTCAGGTGCTGGTAGACATTCAAGGTGATCAGGTTGTTTGCATTGTGTTGTGTTTCCATCAGTTTGCTGGCCTTCCTCCATCTTTTTTTTTTTTTTTTTTTTTTGACTCATTAAGTTATTTAACCACTTAGACAATTAAACTTTGAGCCCCTCAGTCAGTTTATTAACCAACCAGCTGGTCCTCTCAGCAGCTGTTCATTATCCAGCAGCCTGAGAGACCAGCCAGAATCCTGAGAGAATACTCCCTTACCAGCCTATCAAGATCTGCCAGACATATTTAGCAAACATTTTGCATTGGAATTAAGTTTAAAGTCTGTTATTTGTTATTAGGGCCGACTGTGTTCATTTGTTGTTGTTTTTTAATTAAAAATGCATACTCGATTCAGTGTGGGTGAAAATAAGGGTAGAAAAATTAATCATATACAAATGAATAAATCTGGGTGGAAATTGTTTTGTAATAATAGCATTTAGTAGCTGAACTGTTTTTTTGTTTTTTTTTTTTAATTGTCAGTATTACAGCTTGTTTGCATTTTCTCTCTAGTTTGCTCTTAATTCCCTTTATCCAGAAGCTGTCGATGAGCTTAATCGAAAACTACGGTGAAAAGTCTCTTCTGAGGGCAGAAAATGCAAGAGATTTTGGGTTGCGGAGAGACATAAAATCCAGAAGGAAATCGGCTAATTAGTCTAGTTTGTCAAATCTGTGTTTTTCGGTGAAAACTGGTAAAAATTTTAAAAAAAGAAAGAAGTTGAACTTTATTTGGCAAGACATTTCAGCTACCTCTTTCATGCTCTGATTGACCAAACAGAAATATTCCCAGTTCAGCTAACAGTGGTTATTGCAGTATTACTGCACTTATAATATCTTCTTTGCGTGTGATTTGTTTGTACTTGTAACAGGTACAGCCTCTCCCTCTCTCCCTGTCCTCATTTTCTCTGATGCCATAAGATAACGGTCCTCATCATATTTCACAGCAGCTCTATCCGAGAGATCAAGAATCTCCTCATTAATGAGGCCAGACCTGCGTGTGTTTCTGCCGTATGAATAAGCCAAATTAACAACGTGCATTTATTCAATCTCAGCCAACAAAGAGGAGAAATATCTCCTCAGCTGAACATGAGAACAAATCTGGGCTCATAGTTATGCTGTGAACAACCACCAAGCTGATTAGGAGCAAATGCTCGCTTTTTGTTTTGTTGATTGATTCTCTGCTTTTTTTCGATTGACTAATCAGTTCATTGATTAATCGTTTCATTACAGTTCAGAAGAGGCAAACGAGTGCAAATCTGCTGACGGAAATACATTTTACGGTAAAATACCTTTATATGGAAAGACATTTTTAAGCAACACTTTATTGAGGTCATAAACGGAAATCTTAACTACAGAACATAAATAACAAAGCAAATTTAACGTTAATGCTAAGCCAGCCTATTGTGCATTAGTTGCACAATACACGCATGAGTTTGTTTGTGTGTATGTGTGTGTTTAAAACCTTTTTGAAACGGGGCATAGACATTTTAATAACGGCTCTCTCCGGGCTGCTTGCATGTGGAAAAACACTGAATTACTGTGGAGCACTCAGGGCTCGTGGAGTGGGAGTAGAAGGGCAAGTTGTTACTCGTCAGTCACACCATGTGAGGAGTCAGCTCACACCACGTCCACGTCCTGCAGCCAAGTCATATAGGTTGTGTCACATTTTACACTCTCTAATGGATGTTGTGTGTGTGTGCAGGCAGAGCTTGGCGATGGTGGTTTGGTGTTGCCCTCTTTCTGCAGCACTTGGCTCCATTAGAGGGTTTCCATGACTGCAGACTTTTTTATGGGCTCTTTATACTTTTTTTTTTTTTTTTTTTTTTTTTTTTAAACTCTAAAATGCAGCATGCAAAATTTAAACCCTTTACTCCCTCGGCAGGTTTTGCACATGTATGTGCATGCACGTGTATACACGTATGTTATAGTATATCAACGTGTGCACCATGGAATCTGTTTTATTGTTCCATGAAGTCTGTATGATTTGTCATTCAGTTTGTTGTCTGAACGATGCTAGCTACATCAGACATTTACTCTTTTAAGTTACTATTAAAGGCACATACCAGTGATTTTAGCATATTTGAGCCCAATAAATATAACCCACATACAAGTTACTTTACTGACAGCCATTTTCCAGCTGGAGCAGTAAATTTTAGAATTGTTTTTCCTACCTTCCAGACAGGCATTGGTTTCAGTTCATCCTAGTACAGTATAAAAATCAACTGGTACAGATTTGAAACATGTTTGAGATAAATAATCTGTTATAGAGAACACACATCTATTAAATGTTTTGTCAAAGTTACTTTATTTACTCATTGAAAACATGGAACTGCACAGAAGGAAATGTATGTCTCCGCTAGAGAAAATAGTTCCAGGAGAAGCTTTTACAGAGAAATTGAAATGACTATGCCTTTTACAGTCATGCCAAAGTGGTTAACAGGTGAAACATAGAATTTTAAAGTGGGTATATCACATTTAATTGCAAAATATTAGTAGATTTAAATTAGGAGGGTTTAATCTCTTTATTTGGAATTCAGAATAATTTAGATTCTCGTTCTATGTACATTTTCTTGAAAAAGATTTTTAATTAAGACTTTTTTTCCTCCATATTGTTTTGTTATGTAGAAATTAAGAATACAAGGACAAGTACTTTTTTTTTTTTTTTTTTTAAAGGTATTATGGTAGAATTTTCTACAATCAAGTGTAATTTTCGCAGTTGGTTTTGGCAGAGGATTAAGTAATATTATAATAACTTCAAATTAAATTCTACTCTGGAAAAAATGAAACCATGAAGCAATACCAGAGACTTTATCAATAAAGTTTAGTCCACTTAGATCAAAGAATTTGCCACAGTTTTCTGCGTGACCTTTGCGTGTGTTAACTTTGGTTTTAGTCTCCAGCACAAATGGCAGATGCGTTCATTCACTCTGGCCGCTCTTATCTTTCCGGCAGCGATCGGCGGCGTGGTTTGTCAGCGTTGGACGGTNCTCTGGCCGCTCTTATCTTTCCGGCAGCGATCGGCGGCGTGGTTTGTCAGCGTTGGACGGTGACCAGCAGCAGCAGGTCAGTGCTATGAGTTTGTACGGGGCCAGTGCCAGCAGCGGTGCTGTCGGCGGCGTAAGAGGAGGAGGCGCAGAACATTACCGAGAGCATCGGCGGCGCTCCAGTGACCGCTCCCGAGACTCGTCCCACGAGAGAGGGGAGAGTCAGCTGACCCCCTGCATCAGGAACGTGACTTCCCCCACACGCCAGCACGGTGAGCAGATGAGTTAGACGATGGAAGATGTCTCTGCTAATCCACAAAAAATCCTGAAAGGAACATACCGGCCATTTTGCATGTTTGAGCCTAATATATTTAATTTTCATACATGTTACATTACTGACAATCATTTCCCAAAGAATACTACTGAAACGGTGAGTTAAAAAAAAAATTTCCTACTTTCCAGACCGCCATTAGTTTCAGTTCATTCTGGTACGCTATTAAAATCAACTTGTTGATACTTGAAATGTTCTTGGGATAGGTAATCCATCATCGTGAACAAGAGGTGTATTCAAGATTTTTTTTTGAAGTTACGTAATTTTAGCGTTTAAGCTCAATAAAAAGCGCAGAGTGAATGTACTCTACCAGGGAATATAGTCCCAAAAGACCTGCGTTTATTGAAAAATTTAAATGACCATGACCTCATATGGCTTCATAACTATTAGCAGGTGAAACATTGATTTTTAAGGTGGGTGTATCGCTTAAGAGATTATGCAAAATATCATGAAAGCTGAAATACAGTTTTATCCTTTGGGAAATGATTGTCAGTAACGTAACATGTAAGAAAATTGAATATATTAGGCTCAAACATGCAAAATGGCCAGTCTACTATTTTAAGATTAGTTTTAACAATTAGGACACGTACATTTTGCTCTGGTCTTGGTCTTGACTCTCTTTGGACGTGGTTTTGATTCAGACTAAAGTGAACTTTGTCAGATTTTACTGTGCGACTGATATTCTGAATTACGCTGAGTAGGCTTTGCTTTTATTATGGCAGCTATTTGAAGCATGCCAGAAATGTGCACGAAACAGGCTTCTTACAAGCTCTTTGTTTAGAAGAACAAGTGCTGTATTTATATATATATATATATATATTTATATTATTTATTTTTTCCATTGACAGTCTTGATTTTCATTCTGGTTGTTGTAAAACTGTCTGCTGCAAACACATAGGACCGTAAAACCAATCAATTGCGCACCGTGAATGGTTGCCTCCAATCAGTGTCATATATTCTCATGCAGCTTATAATTTTTTGAAGGCGCTCTGCGTAGAAATGATGGTTTGTGCAGCATTTCTTAAAAAGGGAAGACTTTCCAATAAACTTTTGGAAAAAAAAACAAAAACAGAATTTGCGCAATTACAACCTAAATAGGAGTTCAGTTGTTCCAAATTGTCTTGGNAAAAACAAAAACAGAATTTGCGCAATTACAACCTAAATAGGAGTTCAGTTGTTCCAAATTGTCTTGGTGTTTATCACCTGACCACGAGTATACAGTGTGTGTGTGTGTGTGTGTCTGAATGTGAGTTTTGCTGGTGTTCATGCGTTCTCTCTCTGCGGCAGACCGTGAACGTGGTGACGGAGGCTCTTCCTCCAGATCCTCCAGTCCCCGCCCGCCCAGGGTTTCTCTGCCCTGCTCCCCAGTTGGAGGAGCTTTGATCGGAGGACACGTACCTCGGCCCTTCTGTCCTCTCGGGGGTGACCTCCGTTCTGTGACCCGGGATCCAAGCCAAATGTGTGACATGATCTACGTGTACGACCTCAACAGTAAAGACGGACATCGCAGCGGGCTGCGGGTGGGAGAGAGAGTGACGCTTATTGTGGACAACACACGATTTGTGGTGGATCCTGCCATCTTTACAGCTCAACCCAACACCATGCTGGGCAGGTAACGAGTGTGTGACGGGTTTAGAGCAAATCCACATATTTATATAGTGTTTATTCAGATTGAACAAGGCTGAGGAAATGTGTAGCTGCAGTATTTTTAGCATTGATACATTATTGTTGTTGTTTTAATAAGATCAGAGAGATCACAGCACGGCAGAAATAAATGGTCAGCTTTATCTCTGCTGCAAAGAGGATCTTTGAAATAAAGGTTTGTTATTGGGCTAAAGAGGATAAGATGTTTCAGAACTGTTTTTGTGTTTGACCTTTACTTTCATCCACCTTCTTGCCACTGACAGAAACTGCCCAAAAGCAAGAATTTGACCCGGTTGCATGTAAGATGTCGTGCAGACACTGCCGGTCCTTTCAGCACAGACTCCATCTTTGCTTTTCATTGTGGCTGTTTGCAAAAAGTACTGAAGCCAAAATTCTAATCAGCTTCAGTCATTTCTGTGCTACAAATCAAAGAGCTGCAGCACTGATCTGATCTGATCTCTCGTCTGAGAGTCTTGGTTTATCTGAGGACGATAAAGTGTCCATTTTTGTTGTCTGGCATGTGTTTTACAGGATGTTTGGTTCTGGGCGGGACCACAACTTCACACGTCCCAATGAGAAAGGAGAGTTTGAGGTGGCTGACGGCATCAGCTCCACCGTCTTCAGAGCCATTCTGGTGAGTTCATGCCTTCTTTGTTTTTTTGTTTGTTTTTTTTTTTGNCCGTCTTCAGAGCCATTCTGGTGAGTTCATGCCTTCTTTGTTTTTTTGTTTGTTTTTTTTTTTGCTGATGTGTGACCTCATGTAAAACTATACTGTCTTTTACTGTTCTCTTGTCTCTGTTTCCATCTGGCATTTTCTCTCTCTAGCTCTCTTTCTATCACTCTTTTCCTCTCTTTCATTGTTTACCACGCTCTCCTCCTGCTTTACTCCATCACTTTCTGTGTTTCCACTTTTTTTTCAGTGCATCTTAATGTTTCTTTCCCTCTCTGCTTCTCTTTCTCTTTTCCCTATAAAGGAAATATAGAATTTTTGTGTCATTTATCCACTCACTTGGATTCAGCTTCACAGTCTGTTCAGAGTCCTTTTGTTGTGGTTTTTGAAATTCTAAATGCATGTTGCTGTTTTTTTTTATTTTTTTTTTTTGTGAGAACAGCACCAGCCAAATAGCTGCATGTCATGTAGACATAAACTCAACATGTTTCCAGTGGAAACAGAAAATTCCACATTACTTTCTTAAATCCCAGTTCACTATAAAGCCTCATCACCTTCAAGTCGAAGTGCCAACATCTCCAGACATTTGCTAAAAACAGTGAGTGAATACTGACTCTTTTGTTTAGACGTGGCTTCCATCACACAGCAGAATATCCATCTGTCAGTAATATCAATACTAATATTCATCTGTCAGTAATATCAATAATATCCATCTGTCTCTGCTTTTTGGCGCCGTATTGCAGAAGTGATTATCAACGGGTTGCTTCATTGTTATGGCGTGTGTGTGTGTGATCATTAAATGAAACCAAAGGAAACATAATAGTGAGATGAGTGAAAAGACAGAAAATGAACTGAATTATTAATTATTCACTGGAGCCTGATCCATTTTTGAGCTCCATGCTGACATTAGAATGTAAGTAAAAAAAATGCAATATGGTGACTGATAATCTTATATATATACAGTGCTGTGAAAAAGTATTTGCCCCCTTACAGATTTCTTCTGTTTTTGCTTTTTTGTCACACTTACATGTTTCAGATCATCAAACAAATTTTAATATCAGACAAAGATAACCTGAGTAAATACAAAATGCAGTTTTTAAATGATGATTTCATTTATTAAGGGAAAAAAGCTATCCAAACCAACCTGGCCCTATGTGAAAAAGTAATTGCCCCCCCTTGTTAAATGATGAATTAACTGTGATTAACCACATTTTTTGGAAAGCTGAGTTCAATTTCACTAGCCACGCCCAGGCCTGATTACTGCCAGACCTGTAGAATCAAGAAATCACTTAAATAGAACCTGTCTGACAACATGAAGTAGGCTAAAAGATCTCAAAAAGCAACACGTCATGCCCCGATCTGAAGAAATTCAAGAACAGATGAGAAACGAAGTCATTGACATCTATCAGTCTGGAAAGGGTTACAAAGCCATTTCTAAGGCTTTGGGACTCCAGCGAACCACAGTGAGAGCCATTATCCACAAATGGAGAAAACATGGAACAGTGGGGAACCTTCCCAGGAGTGGCCGGCCTACCAAAATTACTCTAAGAGCGCATTGACGACTCATCCAAGAGGTCACAAAAGAACCCAGAACAACATCTAAAGCACTGCAGGCCTCACTTGCCTCAGTTAAGGTCAGTGTTCATGATTCAACAATAAGAAAGAGACTGGGCAAAAATGGCATCCATGGGAGAGTTCCAAGGCGAAAACCACTGCTGACCAAGAAGAACACAAAGGCCCGTCTCACATTTGCCAAAAAACATCTTGATGATCCCCAAGACTTTTGGGAAAATATTCTGTGGACTGACGAGACAAAAGTGGAACTTTTTGGAAGGTGTGCGTCCCGTTACATCTGGCGTAAAACTAACACAGCATTTCAGAAAAAGAACATCATACCGACAGTCAAACATGGTGGTGGTAGTGTGATGGTCTGGGGCTGCTTTGCTGCTTCAGGACCTGGACGACTTGCCGTAATTGATGGAACCATGAATTCTGCTCTCTACCAGAAAATCCTGAAGGAGAATGTCCGGCCATCAGTTCGTGACCTTAAGCTCAAGCGCACTTGGGTTATGCAGCAGGACAATGATCCGAAGCACACCAGCAAGTCCACCTCTGAATGGCTCAAAAAAAACAAAATGAAGGTTTTGGAGTGGCCTAGTCAAAGTCCGGACTTAAATCCGATTGAGATGCTGTGGCATGACCTTAAACAGGCCGTTCATGCTCGCAAACCCTCCAATGTGGCTGAATTAAAACAATTCTGCAAAGAAGAGTGGGCCAAAATTACTCCACAGCGATGTGAAAGACTCATTGCCAGTTATCGCAAACGCTTGATTGCAGTTGTTGCCGCCAAGGGTGGCACAACCAGTTATTAGGTTTAGGGAGCAATTACTTTTTCACAGCACTGTATATATATGTGTGTGTGTGTGTGTGTATATATATGTATATATGTATATATATATATGTATGTATATATATATATATATGTATGTATATATATGTATGTATGTATATGTATATGTATGTATATATGTATATGTATATATATGTATGTATATATATATATGTATATCTATGTGTGTGTGTGTATATATATATATATATATATGTGTGTGTGTGTGTATATATATATATATATACACAGACACACAACATAGTCCTGAAAACATAGTTATTAAAGAGTTTTACTGAGGCTCACGATCACTATATACTGTATATTATGCAATATTATCGATGATGACAGTAACAATAAACACAAAAGTAAGTTTTGAACAATAAACATGACTGGAAATGAAATAATTAAAATACTTTACCTGATATAATGATGCAATAACAGTACTAAAAGAGTCTCCAAGAGCACGTACCTCTGCCAAGGCCAACAAAATCCCCAATAAATAACTCCNTTTTTTTTTTTTTTAATGACTCACCATGCTAAATTTCATTGAAATCAGCCTATTAACATGAATTTTATAGGCTAAGAAATGTTTCTGGGTCTAGAATATGATCCGGATCACCACCAAACTTTAATCACCTCTTCCTCTCCACATTTTCTATCCATCCCCCAAATTTCATCCAAATCCGTCCATAGCGTTTCGAAATTTCCTGCTAACAAACAGACAAACTCCATTAATCACATAACTTCGTCGACAGAAATAACGTTGACAGAAATAACAACAAAATGTTTATTATAAAGTAAAATAATAATCAAGACAAGAACACATCAAATGCAGCCTGAAAAACCTACCTTTTGCATATGTTTGCTTATTTGGCAGCATGTATACAGATGTCTCTAAGCCTGAAGGATTAGTAGTTTTTTTTAAAAAATTTTTTTATCAAAATCGCCATTTTGAGTGCAACTTTCACATTGCCAGAGCTGCATTTTAATCATCGTACATTTCATATATATTTACACGAGACTAGTTTTAAACTGAGGCCTCACACGGTTTGTAACAATTGCAGAGTTTGTTTGTGATTTTAATCCAGTAAATGTTCCACATCTAGAGTAAATATCACACCACAATTTCCATACCATAATTAAAAACAAAACACAGGTCATGTGATAATTAATGTCGCCTGAATTGACATCTTTAACTGAGGTTAAAGGACCATACCACCCATTTTGAATTCAATTTTCATACATGTAGCGTTACTGACAATCATTTCCCAAAGGATAAAACCATATTTTAGCTTTCATGATACTTTGCAAAACCTCTTAATCTTTCAAAATCAAATATTAAAGCGATACACCCACCTTAAAAATCAATGTTTCTCCTGCTAATAGTTATGCAGCCTTATGAAGTCATGGTTGTTTTTTTTCGATAAACACAGGTCTTCTTTTGGGACTATATTCCCCGGTGGAGACATACATTCACTCCGTGCTTTTGTTATGCTTAAATGCTAAAATTACGAAACCAAGAAAAACCTGAATACATATCTTGCTCACGGTGAACCTATCCCAAGAATGTTTCAAGTATCAACAAGTTGATTTTAATAGCGTACCAGAATGAACTGAAACCAATGACAGTCTGGAAGGTAGGAAATTTTTTTTAACTCACCATTCCAGTTTTATCCTTTGGGAAATGATTGTCAATAATGTTACGTGTATGAAAATTTAATATATTAGGCTCAAACATGCAAAATGGATGGTATGGTCCTTTAAATGTTTTTTTTTTTTCATCAGGAGTTTCTCTTTATTTCGCATCTTTCTGGTGCATCTTTCCCAATCAATAACTACATAACGTTACCATCCACAATCAGCTGATGTATCGGCCCCACAGATCTGTCAGTTAGACTCCAGCATGGACTCCTCTGTCCTCCATTTCTGTCCTTTATGTTTGAGCAGAAACTCTCATCGTCTCACTTGGCACGAGCCGCTTCCATCATTTTACAGGCTGAAGGGAAATGAGGAGAGAGGAGGGAAAGTGATGTTGAAAGCCTGTTTTCATCACCCCCTCCCTCCTCCTCCTCCCAATCNCTCCTCCCCCCCGATCTCTCTTGTGAAGCAGCATTAGGTGATGTCGTTGGATTTTGCTTTCACTGCCGCTCACTCTCTCCATCTCCCTCTCCATCTCTCTTTTCTGTTGCCTGTGCGAGTGAAGTGGCATCAATAATGGCGTCCTGTTTCCTCTTCCGTGTGTGTGTGTGACTGCCCGTTTGTACATTTGTGTGTGCGTGTGCCGCTGAAAATGGCAGGATTACTACAAGTCGGGGATAATCCGCTGCCCTGATGGCGTTTCCATTCCGGAGCTGAGAGAGGCATGTGACTACCTCTGCATCTCCTTCAACTACAGCACCATCAAGTGCAGAGACCTCAGTGAGTACAAGCTGCCCGTTTGTTTTGAAAAAACTAGACGTTGCTACAGGCAGACGTAGATCTGTGAAGGATAGATTGTTTCACATTTGACGTATCACTGCCTGAGAGAGACCTGGAAATAACACGCATCCTAGTTTGTGTTATTACAAATGTAGAAATGGCCGTAAACAGCAGCTGTGCGTTGTTTTCCTGTAGCAAAGACGTTATGATGTTGTTGATGGACTCATTTTAAATCTCATTCAGTCACGGCTAAAAATAGCAGCAGGCTGATGGAAATATTTTAATATCTGTGTCGATTTTGTCACATTGCTGCACGTCTGTGAGATTCTCCTGCTAGTTTCTATGAGAATTTGTGCCTCTTGTTTTGTCTCTGAGTGTGTGGGAGGAGCAGCTGAGCTCACAGCCTGCTGTCTTGTGTGTGTGTGTGCGCGCATTGGACTCTAAGTAGGTCATGATTAGCTGTGAGATTTGATGCTTGTTATGCAGTCACACACAAACCCCACAGCTAGCAGGTCTCTTGTTGGTTTTCAGGGTTTTTTTGACGTTTTCTGCGGCTCATTTAAGGTTTTTATGTGGTAAATGGAAGGTGAATTGAATGTGGGAAGATTAAATTCACGCAGGCAACATTTACCATCAGCAAAGGACAGAAAAAGGTATCAGTAGATTAAATTTGAAGCCATGTTAGAAATAAACCCCAAGATTTATGGAGACAATAAATATAAATAAAATAATAAAACAGAAGACTGTAGAAATGAGGCTGTAGCTAGTTTTCTGTTCTATTATCAGTAATGGTTATATTTGTTTATTTATGTTTTTTGAACCTGCAGGACCAATCAGGAAACAGTGTCAGCTGTAACACAGTGAAGAAACCAAAATGATTAAATTATGAATATTCCACCAGACAAAATAATTATAGATCTGGCATAGTATTTTAAAATGGAATGTTTTTTTCGCTAAAGATATTTTTTTTAAAGATTTTTGTCTGCACTGCACGGAGAGTATGAAATATGATTTATGTGAATTTTGAGGCGGTGAAAGTGGGATTTACATTTCTGAGGAAGATTTAAAATATATCTGCAACAAAAGAACACAGAAGGTTCGAAAACAAGTGTTGGAGAAAAGGGCGAAACGTTTTTAATGGCTGAAATGATCATTGCTTTGGTTTTCAGCTTGTGTTTATGAAATGTAGCTGCATTAGACTCTGGTTCACACACTGAAATTGTGTGTCTGTTATATTAATTTCAGTTTTCCGTAGGCTAATTGTGAAAGGACCATACTGGTGATTTTGCAGGTTTAAGCCTAATAAATATTACCCGCACACACGTTGCATTACCGCCAACCATTTTCCAAAACATAAAACTGTGTTTTAGTTTTCGCATTACTTTGCTAAATTCTCGACTCTTTCAAAATCAAACGTTCAGGGATACAATGCCATAAAATTCAATGTTTCACCTGCTAACTAACATTTATGTCCAAATATAGAAGGGATGGTGATTTTTAATTTCTCTATAAAAGCCATCATCTTGTGGGACTATATTCTTTGGCAGAGACATACATTGTCTTCCATGCAATGTGTATGCAGGTTGTATATATTGGTCACAAACATGTAAAGCCACTGGTATGGTCCTTTAAAGGGTTAAGAAGCTTATCACATGGCCGCTTGATTAATGAGTTTCTATGAGCCAGTTAGGGACAATCATACATTTCTGTTTAAATGTGAAAATGTTGATGTCTGTCGGCCATATTGGCATGTTTTTGTTTTTTGTTTTTTTTTTTTGCATAGATAACCAGCAATATTCCCCAAAACTGAAACAGTGCTTTATTCCAGCGCTTGTCAGTGATAAAAGGAAATGAATCTGTATTGTCACTGAGCTCGGTGACCTTCATCCTCTCCCTCGCTCTTTGCTCGGCCGCAGGCGCCCTGATGCACGAGCTGTCTAACGACGGCGCGCGGCGTCAGTTTGAGTGCTACCTGGAGGAGATGGTGCTGCCGCTGATGGTGGCCAGCGCGCAGAGCGGAGAGAGGGAGTGTCATGTCGTGGTGCTCACCGACGATGACGTGGTGGACTGGGATGAAGAGTACCCGCCACAGATGGGAGAGGAATACTCGCAGAGTAAGATACCGTTTTCACACGTGGTAATAACTGTTTCTGTGTGAAGAGAAATCCTGACTTACAGCTGAAATCTGTAACTTGTTTGCTAAAGCTAGCACAATCTTTATTAATTTCCATGGTAAAGTGCAGCTAGATTTTGTGCCTCATATTTATGCACAAAAACATAGAAGAAGAGACGTCAGGCCGAGGCAGCAGTGAAAACATTTTCTAAACTCAGGCGAGAGTTAACACTAAAGGCGATGCTGCTTCCTTTAGCTGATCTGCGTTGCTAAACACTAACGCTGAAGCTTTCACACCCATGCCTACCATCAACAACAGTGTTTTTTTTCTCTGGTATGGTTCATGTGTGCAGGTCTGAAGCAGCAGTTGCACCTGAGTGCAACCAAAACGATCCTTTACTACTTCTGAACCAACTACAGAGCGATTTATTTATCTATTGATTGATCTTGAAGCAGGGATGGCTAGCAGTCCACAGTTAACCTTAGTTAAAATACATCTTGGATTAGCAAATCCAGCAGATGCTTTGAGAGGGTTGCAACACATTAATTTTACCTAACATGTCTTCAGAAGATGATGTTGAAGGTTAGCATGTTGCGAGTGCTTAATATGTTCTCCATTCTCCTGTTCAGCCGTCTAAAGACAGCACAGCTTCTTCACAAAACATGAAACGACAAACGAGAAGCGATTTTCCACATGTTGTCTTGAAGTGAAATTCCGCTTCTGCTGCCATAATTTTCTTTGTTGACAAGCACAGTATCCCACTTCCATCTTTACTCCATGATATCCTGGCATGAAATTTATTCCCATTTGGATTTTCCTTTTGACCATTAAGCAGAGTTCTCACAACTTTTTGATATGTTTTGGTTCGATTTGACTTATTTTCGGTGTGAACTAAAGCAAACAAAGCGCTAAATGCAGCACTGTAACAGTTTATCCCTGATTCAGACCAGAGAAAACACCCTCAGATCACTGAACAGAAGCCAAAGAGACATCACCTTAAAGGAGGAACTGGCGATTTCGCATGTTGGAGCCCAATAAATACAATCTGCATAAATGTTAAAATATTGCCAGACATTTTCCAAAACCTACAAGGATAAAACTATCACTAACAGAAACAGTATCAGGAGAATTACTGTCACCTTACATAAGCACATATTAGCTCTAGCTTTGGTGTGAGTTTGTGTTTTTTTACTGTCCATCTTCTCCTCTGCAGTCATCTACAGCACCAAGCTGTACCGCTTCTTCAAGTACATAGAGAACAGAGACGTGGCCAAGTCTGTGCTGAAGGACCGAGGACTCAAAAAGATCCGGCTGGGCATAGAAGGTACCGACTCCATGTCCCACTCTGAAAGAAACAAATGCTTACGTGACATTCAGATGAGATTTTTACGTTTCTTCTTAAAGGACCATACCATCCATTTTGCAGGTTTGAGCCTAATATATTCAATTTTCATACATGTTATGTTACTGACAATCATTTCCTAAAGGATAAAACTGTATTTCAGCTTTCCTTATATTTTGCAAAATCTCTTAATCTTTGAATCAAATATTCAAGCGATACACCCACCTTAGAAATCAATGCTTCACCTGCTAATAGTTACACAGCCTTAGGAAGTCACAGTCAGTTAGATTTTTCAATAAACGCAGGTCTTTTGGGACTATATTCCTTGGTGCATTTTATTGCGCTTAAACACTAAAATTACGCAACTTGGAAAAAAACCTGAATCTACAACTTGTTCACGATAACAGATTACCTATCTCAAGAACCCATTAATGAGCCCATTAAATGCAACCCACATACACATTACATTACTGCCAACAACAGTAGTGTGTTTTGGAAAATAGTTGGCAGTAATGTAACTTGTACGTGGGTTGTATATCTTCCACTCAAAAATGCAAAATCACCGGTATGGTCCTTTAAGAAAATACTGTATATTACTCATAGTATTTTCTTAAAGGACCATACTGATGATTTAAGAAAACACTGTAACATAGTAACAGTGGTTTTTTTTTAAAGGACCATACTGGTGATTATCCATGTTTGAGCGCAATATATACAACCTACTGTATATTTTGTTTCCCAGACATGAAGACTGTGGCGGTTTCCTTTGCTGACACAATCTGGTGCTGATGTTTGATCTGTTTTCTCACCAGGATACCCTACATACAAAGAAAAGGTGAAGCGGCGTCCCGGGGGTCGTCCAGAGGTCATCTACAACTATGTCCAGCGTCCCTTCATCCGCATGTCGTGGGAGAAGGAGGAAGGGAAGAGCCGCCACGTCGACTTCCAGTGCGTCAAGTCCAAGTCCACCACCAACCTGGCTGCGGCCGCTGCAGACATTCCCCAGGACCAGTTGGTGGTCATGCAGCCTCCGGNCCACCAACCTGGCTGCGGCCGCTGCAGACATTCCCCAGGACCAGTTGGTGGTCATGCAGCCTCCGGGGCCGCAGGTGGACGAGCTGGACACTCTGCCGGGTCACCAGCCGCAGCCGGGCTTCGGCGAGCCCCATCAGCAGGCACCGGGGCAGGAAATGGCGAGTTTGCAGGTTGTGCAGGGCTACGAGGGCATTAACCAGCAGGCTCAGGACAGCGCCAGCCCCGCCGCACACAGCCTGCCCCACAGCAACCAGCAGCAGCAGCACCCTCAGACCACCTACCACTATGATCCGGACCCCGACACCCCCTCACCCTCTGCATGAGACAACAACTCCCAACACCGCTCCTCCTCCTCCTCCCCCTCCTCCTCCCGTGTTCACACNCATGAGACAACAACTCCCAACACCGCTCCTCCTCCTCCTCCCCCTCCTCCTCCCGTGTTCACACTGAGAGCAGCAAAACAGTTGAAGCCAGTACGTCTGGTTGGCTAGAAATGCTGTCACCCAAATAAAAAACCCACAATATTTCCCTCCCAAAATACAAATACTCAAGTAAAATACCAGTAACTTGAGTGAATGTAGTGATTTACGCTGCAGCTGTGGTGACTCATGCTGCTCTCGGCGTGAACGTGGGCTCTGACCAAGTGGAAAAAACACCACTTTGCCTTTTGTTGCATCTCTACTGCAGCTTTTCTCACATCTCCAGCCTCAAGCAGACAGGAATGATGAAGCACACAACAGGAAACAGCAGGCCTGCTCGCCGACACGCCCATTTTATCTTATTTTTCTGACAGAAGACAGAAGAAAGAACTGCAATTATAATATAGAGACATTTCTGTGTGTGAGTTGATTGATCTGAGTGTGTGTGTGTGTATGGATACTGTACCTCACTGGGAAAGTGGATTTCCATGAAGCTGGATGTGAAGAGTCACTATTCCAGCTTCACTGCGAGTTTGAAACATTAAAGTGACAGAAATGAGATTTTTTTTTTTTTTCCCAGAAAATTCTCTGCTCCTTTTTCATTTGGTCCCCATCTAGTTTCTGGGGAGTGCTGGTTTCACTTTGTTTTTTGTTTTAGTTTGTTTACATCCTGGCTGAGCTGGTCTGAAAATGTTCAATGCACAGATTCACCACACAAGCACGATGCCAGAAGAGACAATAAAACATGTTTTTATAATAAATATGATTCACAAAAGCTTCTTATGAATGAGTCTCACTTCTTTAAATCATTTTTGTCATTTTCTCCGCTGAGTGACAGGAAGCTTTGGACATGTCGAGCCTGACTAATGCTGGCAGAATTACTGACATATTTGCTCATTGCAAAGTGTCAGTATGTTAGCAGAAAAAAACTACAGTATTCCTGTTTGTCGCTATTTTGCTGCAAGAAAAAGTTAGTGAACCCTTCAGAATTTCAGAATAACTCACCAAATGTGGTCTGATCTTCAGCAGTCACAATATCAAATGCAAGATGATTAAAGGGCCATACAGATGGTTTTGCATATTTAAGCCCAATAAATACTACCCATACATTACTGCTAAGTGTTTTCCAAAAATTAATAACAGATGGATTACATTTTTGATTTGTTTTTCCTACCTTCCAGGCAGCCATTTCTTTAATTCTAGTGCGTCATAAAAATTTTGAGAGATGATGGTGAACATCATGCTGTTTATTTTTTGACCAAGTTACATAATTTAATTGATCCAATTTGAAGTTATATGGAAGAAAATGTGTCACACCAGAGGCTACAGTGACAGGAGGAAACAGCTTTCAGGGAGAATTTAAAAATGGCCGTCCATCCTACATTCTGATGTACTGTATAATCACAGTAAGATATCTGCATGCATTTCCACCCTGGATGACTCTTCTTAAAGGACCATTTTGCATGTATGAGCCTAATATATTCAATTTTCGTATACGTAACGTTACTGACAATCATTTCCCAAAGCATACTACCAGAACGTTGAATTAAAAATGTTTTTCCTACCTTCCAGACCGCCATTGGTTTCAGTTATTCTGGTACGCTATTAAGATCAACTTGTTGATACTTGAAATGTTCTTGGGATAGGTAATCCATCATNTCTGGTACGCTATTAAGATCAACTTGTTGATACTTGAAATGTTCTTGGGATAGGTAATCCATCATCGCCAACAATATGAGAGGTTATCACAAAACTCCAGACGTTTCTGATAAATCGGGGGTTATTGCTGGACAGATCAGCTGCTCCTCTAACCTGTAAAACACAACCAATCATCTTTATTTTTCCGTCCTGTTTGATCAAATCAAATAAATAAATAAAATTTAAATAATAATAAATAAAAAATATTGATGTAAAAATCAATAAAACCATTTTAAAAGACAAAAACATCCTGAGAAGATGTAGATGTAGACGAGACTCTCCTGACAGCAGGAGACAGAAACAAATAATTTTATTTTAAAAATATTTCACTGCTGATACATACAATACACTCATCATACTCATATATATTTGCATAAAGTATACTCTTAACATGGTAATATTTAAAGTTTTGATACATTTTTATCAGGTGGGGGAGGGGCTTATCAACAAGAGGAACACTATTGTAGTGCGTAGAGTAAAAACATTGAAACAGAAAACCACCAGAACAGATAAGAGAGGGGGACCTCACCAGCTGGAGCACATGGGGGCGGGCCAGACCTGGTCCACGGAGGAGGGGTGGGTAGAGCTGGTTCAACCAAACTGTACAGGTGTGGGAGAATATGAGCCGAAAGATTTCAGCTCTGCACTGACCCTGATTTTAATCTGCTGCTAAATCTAATGGAATTAATATAAAAACTTTCTGCCCACATGGAAAGAAAATATGCAATTTAGAACGCAGTTTATTTCAAAATATATAAAGTGTAACCACTTTGTATTTTTGATAAATATATGTTAAAATTTTACGAGAGCTTATTTTATTTACAGTTACATTAGTATTTGTGTCTGTGGAGGCAAATATGCAATGAAAGTGCAGAATTAAAATGCTTTACAGCTGCATTTCTGTGTATATTTGAATTAAATTTTTCTCAAGCTTCAAATTTAAAATATTTTCCTGCAAATTTTCCTGTTAAAAATTTATTCTTAAAATTACTGTAACTGTAATAACTTCTATCACATCAGTGTCACGTGTAAATAAACCTGAGGGATTGCTGGAAAATGAAATTGATATATGGTTTAATCTAAAATATCATTATGGTCCTCAAGAATCAATAATTGGTTGAGTTTTAATTTTCAATATATTTTTCAAAATCTGAATATGCATGTAACTGTATTGCACCATGTTTCTAATATTTTGGCTCCTCTATATAAGTGAATGAGGTGGACAAAATATTAGAAACACTCTTAAAGGAGCATCCCAATGATTTAGCATTTTTGAGCCCAATAAATATAATCCGAATACACACAATCCAAACCATTTTTTAAAACATACTACTGAAACAGTAAATTTTACAATTGCTTTTCTTACCTTCCAGACTGCCATTGGTTTCAGTTCATTCCACTACGCTATAAAAATAAATTTGTAGAGACTTGAAATATGAGATAAATAATTCACCACAGAAAACCAAATGTCTTATTTTTTGTCAAAGTTACTTAATTTAACTGGTCCAAAACGGAGCTGCATGGGAGAAAATGTATGTCTCTGCCAGGGAATATAGTCCCAGGAGAAAAACGGCTTTTGCCAAGATACTAAAATGACTCAGACATATGTGTTACAAGGTGAAACGTTGAATTTTCAGGTGGATGTATAACCTGAACATTTAAGTTTTTAAAAATGAGGAGACCTGGCAAAACAAGAAAACTAAAATACTGTTTTACGTTTTCAAAAATAGCTGTCATTCATGTAACGTGTATGTGGGTAGTATTTATTGGGCTTAAACATGCATAACCATCGGTGTGGTCCTTTAAATATAATGCAGTCCAGTAAAACAACAATGCAGACTCCAGCTTCAAAAATGACCACAGAGCTGAATCAACACGTGTCTGTCAACGCCAGCTAAAAACGATTTGTTTCATAAAGGTAGTATTTATTACAGGACTGTTTGTATTACAATTTCTGTGCAACTTTCACTGTATTTGGTGAAATCTACTTATGCATCAAAAATGCAACATTATTTACCTTTCCCATTGCAGCTTGAAGCTTCTCGCACGCTGGGAACCTCTCTGAAATGTATTTTCTTTCCATACAGGCAGTTGGATGCCCTGTTGAAGTCATTTAGCGGCTAATGGCTGCAAGGCGAGGTGAACAGACAATTTGAGTTGAGGTTAAAGGACCATACCATCCATTTTGCATGTTTGAACCTAATATATTCAATTTTCATACGTTACACATTACTGACAATCATTTCACAAAGAACTGGAACAATGATTTAAATTTGTTTTTTCCTACCTTCCAGATCACCATTGGTTTCAGTTCATTCTCGCACGCTATTAAAATCAACTTGTTGATACTTGAAACGTTCTTGGGATAGGTAATCCATCATCTTGAACANGCTATTAAAATCAACTTGTTGATACTTGAAACGTTCTTGGGATAGGTAATCCATCATCTTGAACAACATATATATTCAGGTTTTTTTGAAGTTTCATAATTTTAGTGCTTAAACGCAATAAAAAGCACAGAGTGAATGTATGTCTCCACTGGGGAATATAGTCCCAAAAGAAGACNTAAACGCAATAAAAAGCACAGAGTGAATGTATGTCTCCACTGGGGAATATAGTCCCAAAAGAAGACCTACGTTGATCAAAAAATTATAACGACTGTGACTTCATAATTTTGCGTAACTATTAGCAGGCAGGCAAAACATTGATTTTTAAGGTGGGTGTATCGCTTGAATATTTGATTTTGAAAAATTAAGAGATTTTGCAAAATACCAGGAAAGCTGAAATATGGTTTTATCCTTTGGGAAATGATTGTCAGTAACGTAACATGTATGAAAATTGAATATATTAGTCTCAAACATGCAAAATCTTTATTATCGTGGAGGAAAACAGAGCTCAGTTCGGTCCCTCCTCACCTGATGGGAAAGAAATGGTCATTAGCTCGACCCCTGTTAGAAATTCCTATTCCAATGGATCTACGACGCTGCCTTGATTGATGTGAATTTCCTTCTATACTGTGTGGTTTCTATGCGGATGTAAAAGGTCGCGTGCGGCGACTTCCACATGTAGCCGTGGCGCATGTGGGGATTAATAAGTGTTAACAAGAACAAATTCAGGAATAACTGTGGGATTAAAAAAACAAAATCTTTCCTTTTTTTTTTAATTCACCCAATTCAAACCAAACTGCAGGTTATCTGATTTTTCAGGCAGAATTCTCCTGGATGTTGCAGGTCAGCTTTTTTTTTTTTTTTTTTTTTTTTTTAAAGTCTGAAAGACAAAGGAGCGTTAGCGACTCAGAACAGTCTCACTGTCTGAGGTGTTTCATGTGGGCGCTGTGGAGGAAGACAGAGCAGGTGGGTGTCCTGTGACCTTGGGGTCATTCCAATGTTCCCAGGGTCCTATGTTCCCCAGCTCAATATAGCACAGTAGAGCATAATGGGTTAGGGTTATTCTGTAACACACACTTAATGTGTGTTAACAGAATACTGAACTGGGGAACATAGGACCCTGGGAGCATAGATATGCTCCCATGAGCCCCACCTTCCCACCTAGCTTTCATCTTAGCGCGGCAATGCTAATTCGACTGTTTGGCTAAGGGAAACAGTGAGAGAACATGGAGAGTTTGCACACGGTAACATGAGGAGCGCTTGATTTTCCTTCTTTTTGAGACCATTCCATGTCCGGGGAGAGAAGTCCAGCACACCTCATGTCGATTGCACTGAAAAAAAAAGATTTTTTGTTTTTTAAATCTCAATATACATTTAAGTTTGGTTCATGCTCAGAAGATTCTTAATCAGTTTTAAATTTCAGGTAGTTTGAGTGCTGGTTAACATCAAACTTATAATATGAATTTTTTCTATTTATTGGCTAATTGTTCACCCCAAGCTGCCGGAGTCGAAAGCCACTTCTTCAAATTTCTTATTTTGTTCAACCAACGGGATAAAACAAAACAAAAAAATAAAATAAATAAAAGGTAGAATAAAATTGAAGAAAAGCAACAAATCATCATATCTGAGAAACTGAAACTTGCACATTTTAGTCTGTGAAAGTTCATCTCAGTCATCCAGGTGAAAAGATATTCAGAAGGTTGAAGCTGAATCAGTGGACTGGAAAAATAGCTCAAAGACGTCTCACCGTTCATCCAGAAGGCTTCTTCAGTGCTAACTGTGGCGGGCGGGAACAGACACACCCATCAATGTAGACACATCTAGGTGGAGTCTAGGTAATCCACATCTACTCTCTCAAACCATCTGGCTTCTCTGTCTGAGATACAGAAATTCTGATGCTAAAACGTTGGTCTGTAGGTGTAGGTGTGTGTGTCTGTGTGTGCCTGCGCCGCTGAGTCCTGTCCACTAGAGGTGCTCTCCTATATTGTGCCAGATGTTTGGTTTCGTCCATATACGAATTTGTACATCCTCACTGCAGAGAATAGGAAGCTGCTTCGCTGATGATTAGGAATACAATCATTTCCAGTCCAATCATTCAATGTCAACCTTCTCCACGAATAATTTTAGCAAATTTAGCTCATAAATGACTTAAGGTAGTCATTAAAATTTCTGTTATTTATTGACTGATTTCAGCTGTAATCATATTTATTATTACATTGCTTTGACTGCACTCCTTTCAATATTTTTTGACATGAAGCATGAACCAGACTTAAAGGAGGTTTCTTTTGGTTATTTTTTTCTTGGTCCAAACTGTGACGCTCTCCATGCTGCTCTCTTATTATGGCAGTGCTTCCAGGTAACAGAAGTGTGTCAGGTAGCATGAGTTACAACATTAGTGCTCATGTAGCTGATTCATATACTGCAGGGCTGCGCTGATTGGCTGAAGGACTGTTTTCTTGTCGTGTCTTTGTGGCTGGGGACTAAAGGACTATTATGCACCTTTAAAATAAGAGAACAACATCTCCAATCTGATTTGAAGTTTTAGTAAACTGGCGGTGTTTTTGTGGGTCCTGTTTGTGTAACGTCTTTTGTTGGCTGAGAGGAGATTCTTCAACACACAGTCAGAGATGCTCAAAGGGCGAGAGGCAGAAATCAGGGCTCCAAACCCAAAATCGCTCCACCAACATCCGAGTCACACGTTTCAAACACTGTCCTTCAGCATGTCAGGAGTCCTGTGTCGGTTCGGGGTTGGAGTTTGACCTGGCGTGACAGAACCCAGAGCCACTGTTAGACAGAGTTCAGTCACTGAAGTCTCCATCAGCAGCCACGTCAGCACTGTAATCCCGCCTCGAAACCCCTGAACCCACGACACGGCACAAAATCACCGTTTTATTGCAGCTTTCGGCTTTGTATTACGTTGTAAAGCCACACCAAGCAGCATTTGCAGTCAAACCTTTTGCCCAGGTGAAATTCAGGAGTCCGGTCACGTCACCCACAAACAGGCGAGTCAAGAAGCAGAAGTGAAATCCAAACAGCACCGAAACAAGCTGGAAACAAGTGGAATCCTCTCGTCCTATTTGAACTTGATTTATGACTTCTTACCAGATTCAATGACTTGTTATGTTGGACTTTTTTTTTTGCAGCATAGTTCTGTGTAAAGCGCAGGAACACGGCAGCCATANACTTCTTACCAGATTCAATGACTTGTTATGTCGGACTTTTTTTTTTGCAGCATAGTTCTGTGTAAAGCGCAGGAACACGGCAGCCATATTGTAACCTGACTGAACTCTTTCCATCTTCTCTGCTTTGTCCATCCAGCTCTCACAAGGGCCAGGGCAGGTCACTGAAGTCCACCGGTCCGCCCAGGCCAGCGTCCGCCTCCAGCAGGGACATGATGACCGCCATGGCCGCCTCGTCGTTACTGGGGCTGCTGGAACCAGGTTCATCCATGATGTCTATGCTCAGGTGGGAGTTATCGCCTGGACAGAGGACAGCAGAGGACAATTAGTTGAGTTCATTGAGGAAAATAAAAATATTCAGTATAAAAAAATATATAAATATATAAAAAAATATAAAATATACATAAAAAAAATAAATGGATCCGAGTGAACAGGCAAACACACACAGTTTATTTGAGCTGCACTAAACAGGTGTCAGACAATGTTGTCTACAAAGGTCAACTGAAGACGTCAGACTCCAAAGTGCAAAGTGGATCTCACACACATTCTTTTCTCCACTGCAGAGGGAATATGATTTAATTACATCATTTTTTTTTATCATCTTGAATGGTCAAACCCTCACCGACACACTTTTCTAATAAATACCAGCAAATCACAGCAAAAAAGCGGCGCTGAGTGTATTTACAGTATAAATTACTGTTTTTGTTCTCTATTATCAATGTGATTTTTCTCTATGCCGCTGAGTATATATGTGTGTGTGTGTGTGTGTGTGTGTGAGTCAGACTCACTCATGATGGACTGGTTGGAGTAGGGGTAGCCTACAGATTCAGGGCCAGGGATGATCCCTGTGTTTGGCAGCTCAGGCATCCCTCCGTTCTGAATCTACAGACACAGAACCAAAAAAAAAAAAAAAAAAAAAAGTTTTCAGTCAAGACACACCATGTTTCAACGTATAAATATTCCCATTTTCGGTGTTCCGTAAAAAATAAAGCTCATGTTCACCGGAAAGAATGAAAGTTTGTCGGTGTTCCACTGATGTAACTCTGATGTAATACTGGTGAGCTCATTAGTGATCTTTAAGTTTGGCAGTAAAACATAATAACTCAGGTTATAAACATAGTTTGAGCAGCAGAAATGCTCAGTGGTTTAAATGTGTTTACTTCCTGACTGGAATTCTAGCACCTCTTTAGGATTTTTTTTTTCCATTTTTCCTTATCTTTCTGTAACAAGAAGCACATCCTAAGGAGATGAGCTCACTCATTAAGAGGTACGGTGATGTGGCTTCTTTTTTTTTTTGCAGCAGAAACCAAGTTGTGGGCATCATATCTGAGTTGAAATTGGCTTAAGTTGATCTGTTCCTCTTTAAAAATCTGGGTATTTAAAAAAAAAAAAAAAAAAANAAAAAAAAAAAAAAAAAAGAAAAAAAAAGGCATCTCATGCTTCAATACAACTTCTCACAGACTGTCCCACCACATTTGACATTAAGAGAAAGATACAGATTTAGTTTTAAACACAACACAGACATGATATCCTGAGATGGACCTGAGGAAAATGTGAGTGTGTGTGTTACCTTCTTGCCTCCTGGGGAGCAGGTGTCAGGGGGAGGGGTGCTGGTGATGTTCAGGGGGCTTGAGCCACAGCTGGAGGGAGAGGAGCCTCGAATCCTGACAGAGGAACATACAGCGTTGCTGAAATATGCTCCATATTCACAGCTGATGTTTTTCTCACTTTGTTAGATGGATTTATCTGACCTTCTTCTATCTTCTTACAATTTGCTCTCCAAAACACTTTACATATTGTTCGGTGATGATCGTCTTATATACATCACGTTCTACCTCAGGTTTGAAGAGAAGACTTTGCTTTTATCTTTGTTTACTGAGAGATATTGGACAGAATCATGTGGAGTGATAACTTATTGATTAAAAGGGAGTGTTAATCTATTCTAAAATAGAATGGAAGGTGTTTTAAACAGGTGACATTATAAAGTTATAAAACGATAAAGCAATAAAGTCCAGTCCTGCACGCTGACGGTGTTTTCAGACAGGAAATAAACTCTTGGTGCTGCTTTTCCTGCTTGGTTTGGTTTCACAGGAAAAAATCTGATTGAATGAAAATACATCAGCAAAAGTCATCTCATCTGCTCTCACCTCTGGATCTCCATCACCTCCTCAGCAATCATGCGTCCAATCTTTCCAGCTCCTGCTCTCGTACCACCAGGAATTCCAGGCACCGTCTGCAGCGCTCGCCTTCCCCCACCTAACCCCCCAACACGGAAACAACACGGCAATCAGCGAGAGAAGTTACTCATCGCGAAGATTTCATTATTCACATTTGGAGAACGTATGCTGGGGGAAAACTGTTGAAAGATTATTTTTTAAAAACTCAGACAACTGAAGGGCTGACATGAATTTATTAAATGGTCAAGTAGTTTTTTTTTGTTTTTTTTTACCTTCTGAGGTGAGAACACTGTCCATACTCTGTGGAGAGGCAGCAGACTGAGGGTAGTCTGATCCTTCCATTATTGGACACCTAAAGAGAAGAATAAAAAATAAATTAATTGAAATAAAGTAGTTCCTGCATCTTGGAATGTCCCAGAATCCAAATAACCATCCACCTGGAACAGTTATGCAATATTTGATAAGAAATACTGCTTAGCTTGAGCACTCTGGACAAAGAATGACATTACATTTCTTTTTGTTTTTTTCTTACAAATCCTTCAAGTTTAGTGTGCCTCTGGTACTTACGACACGACCGTGTTGGTGGAAACGATGTACTCCACCTCCTTTGTCCAGGGGTTCATGAAGCTGAACCATCGACTCCTCAGTGTGATGAAGGAGCCATCTTTGATCTTGAATTTGTAACAGTTGGTGTTGATCTTCTCCCTCATCTGGAGCACTGCAAGGACAAACATTAATATGAGTTCAACACAAACGCACACAAAGTGGAGAAGACTTGACCGATCGATCGGTTCTCCGTCAAATCCCACAAAACTCCAGTACACACCTTGTCTGTGGCACTCTGCCAGGTGGCCGATGTCATCCTGGTGGAAATACTCATAGAAGGAGGTTCCCAGCAGCTCCTGGGGCAGGTAGGCTAGGATGGCTGTGGCTCTGTAGAAAAACAGGAAGAGATGGAGATTGTATTTACTTGAGCTGCTCGGATTTCTTTACTCTTATCTGAGCAAAACCAAGAAAACGTCCTTTAAAGTTACTTAGCTAGTTATCCAACTAGCTGCGTAAACCTGTTTCTGGGAAGGTGTGTGTGTGTGTGTAGAATGGTCAGGACCACGAAAAGTTGATTTCAAAGGACCATACTGGTGATTTTGCATGTTTGAGTTCAATATATAGAATCCACATATTATGTTACTGACAACCACTTTCCCATAAAATAAAATAAAAAAATTAAATTAAAAAATTAAATAAAATTAAATTTAAAACGTAAAATTAAACTTAAAAATTAAAATTAAATAAAAATAAAATAAAATTAAAAAAAATTAATACAAAATTAAATTTAAAAAAATTAAACAAAATAAATTAAAATAAAATATAAAAAATAAATAATAACCAAACAACCTCTTTCCCAAATATAAAATCGTATTTTAGTTTTCATGGTATTTTGCCAAATCCCCTAATTATTCAAAATCAAATGTTGAGGTGATACACCCACATTAAAATGCGATGTTTCACCTGCTAGTGCCTATGCACAACTGGAGAAGACACGGTCATGTTAATTTCTCAGTAAAAGCATCTTATTCTGGGACTATATTACCTGGCAGAGACCTACATTTTTTTCTCCATATAGCTTTGTGTTGAATCGGTTAGTCATTTCAGCAAAATAATTTAATAGGCGTCACGTTCTCTCCAATGGATGCTTACCTCAAGCACGAATCAAGTCTCTGCGTTGATTTTAGTAACATAATGGAATCAACTGAAAGTCTGAAAATGTTCCACTGCAGCATTATGTTTTGTTTGGAGTAGTATAACGTGTATGTGGGTTGTATTTATTGGGCTAAAAAATGCAAAGTCTCTGTATTAACAACCAGACAGATGATAGTCCAGATGGATAGCTTTAAAAGTCAGCAGCATTCAAAGACAAATTGCAATTTATGCACCTTCCCTCCCCCCCCCCCCNCCCCCACACACACACACACACACAGGCAAACAATCCCTCCTCCCATTCTCCTGAGCCTCACCTCTGGTCGACGAAGACAAATTTGCCATCGATGGCGTGCCGGGAGACGTACTCGGTGGGCTTCACCCGTATGTCTGCCAGGCTGGGCTGGGGGACGATGTGGGGGTGCAGCCGGCCGATGGCCACCAGGCAGCTCAGGTTGCAGCCCTCGTTGTCGGGCTCATTGTCCTCGTCGAGACCCATTTTGGTGGGGGGCCAGCTCTTTAGGTAACCCGTGCTGTGGATGGTGCAGAAGCTCTTTCGGTCCGCTGTGACAAGGAGAGACAGAAAGTTTCAGGGTTTTATGGTCGTAGGACTGGATCCGTGTTGGCAGGAGGTCAGCACATGCTGCAGCAATGACAGGAGACACTTCCAGTTTGCTGAAGGGAATTTGAGAGCAGGAGGGGTAGAAGTTATGTTATAAAACCAACACTCAAATCTCTGATTGGCACACCTGAAGCTGATATAATATGGGATTTAGACTTAGTGACACTTATAATACGGGATTTAGACTTAGTGACACTTTTAAAGAAAATACATAATGAAACGTATATGCAAACATATTTAGAAATTAAGATTACAGCATCATCAGGTAAATATGATCATCTGCATAGGACAAGGAATTCTACGCAAACTTAAAAAGACAGTAACAAGGTATGGAAACTACATTTTTTCTGTTAGGATACACAAAACCTAATATCAGGAAGAATACAGTTTTACTGCATGAAATATTCAATTAAACAAACAAAATTCATCATCAATTGTGACATAATCATTCTGATTTGCGTGACTGCTTCAATGCCCTAAAAACGTATGATGCAATGGTCAATTTGCACTCCAGTTAATTCATTGGAGTACAATTAAAGTTTTAACGTGCAGGTGCCATAAAAGCTCGAGTGGAGTTTGTTTCCAAACTATCTGCTTGGTTTGATAACACATATATAATAACATATGTGTTTCATGAGGCCAACTTCCTTGGTTGTGTATTGGGGTTATTCTCCAATGCCAAATGAAGTGTGATTCCTGATTGCACCAAGGATGTGGCACTAAAAATAGACCAAGATCACCAAGAAAACAGGCCTCTCGCTTTCATAAGTCATCCTTTGAAATAGTGAAAAAAAAAAAAAAAAAAAAAAAATTTCAGGAAATACGTCCCTCTCCTGAAAGTGACTGATGGAGGAGAGTCTCATCATCAAACTGGCCCTAAAAGATGAGAAATAGTAGAGCAGACGCTTGAGCAGCAAATAATAAAAGCAGTTCTGCTGTGAGAGAAAGCCCTGCTTTTTTGTGGGTGAGATTTCTGCATTTTCAGTGCCACGTTTAAGTCGATTTATTACACTGCAATGGGAGTCCAGGATGCGAGAGTCTCCCCAAGACCTGAACATGGCAGAACACCTGAGAAGGTGTGGTACTGTACCTTTCTTCTTCGAGCAGGTAGAGGGAAAGTCTTTATCCTCCACTTTGACAGAAGGCCTGTTGCACTTCATCCTGCAGAAAAACGACCGTCTGGCCCCAGAACAGAGTCTGGATGGACCGGGAGTGATGTCTGTCTTCACTGGAAGACCAGCTGCAAAACACAAATTATGGTTCATTACCTTTAGTTTTAAATTTTAAAAATGATAGAAAATGTTTTGGTTCGAATAATTAAAGGAACATACCATACATTTTGCATGTTTGAGCCTAATATATTCATTTCCCAAAGGATAAAACCATATTTCAGCTTTCCTGATATCTTATGAAATCTCTTAATCTTTCTAAATCAAATATTCAAGTGATACACCCACCTTAAAAAATTGATGGTTCGCCTGCTAATAGTTACGCAAAATTATGAAGACACGGTTGTTAAACCTTTTCAATAAACGTAGGTCTTCTTTTGGGACTATATTCCCCGGTGGAGACATACATTCACTTTGCACTTTTTATTGAGCTTAAGTGCTAAAATTACGTAACTTCAAAAAAACTTGAATACGTGTGTTGTTCACAATAAGAATGTTTCAAGTATCAACAAATTGACTTTAATAGCGTACCAGAATGAAATGATGGTATGCTGAAGTGGTGGTCTGGAAGGTAGGGAAAAAAATTTCTAATTCACCGTTCCAGTCATATGCTTTGGGAAATGATCATCAGTAACTTTACATGTATGAAGCTTGAATATATTATGCTCAAACATGCAAAATGGCTGGTATTGTCTTTTTAAAAAAAAAAAAATGGAAAAAAAAGAAAAATGCTATGGATAAAACAGACACAAAACACAGGCGTGAGAATGCTTAATTTTTAATTTGCCTGGTACATGGCTTTAAAAAGGGTGTAAAGACATAAAAAAATAAACATGCAAGCTCAGAGTCAAATAACAAAAATCACAACTTGCATGTTTCTAATTCTGCAAATTGAACCCTGTGTTTGCGTTTGCTTACTTTTTGCGTCGATGAGCCTCTCGCGTGGAGCCGTGTCGGAAGAGGACAGCTGCTCTTTGACCTTGGCGATGTCCTTGGGGTGAAGGTAGTCAAACAGACTCTGACCTATCAGGTCATTCTGGGGATATCATGTGAGAAAAGAGACGGAGAGAGAGCAGAGGGATGAAGTGAGAGAGGAATAAAGAGACAGAGCAAACACAGGGCAGACAGACACCATCAAACATCAAGGATGCACACAGCATTTACTTCCAGGAATCAACACATGGGCAACAAATTATGTCTGCATGCAGTGGTGCAAAGCAAAAAGACTTACAGTATTTAATATTTTTAGAGAGAATCTGTACTTTACTAGAGTATTTATGTTTTTGTAAATGTTTAGTTTTATTCCACCACATATATAAAAATAAAATATATACTTTGACTCTTACTTTTTTTCAGTATAGGTTATTACTTTCTATAAATAAATTATACAAAAAAAAATTATAATTCTCTCTCTCTCATACCATATTTAATTTCAACATGCTGTATCAAACAATGTTTTCAATATTAGCTGAGATTGTTACACCCCTAGTAAAATCTTTATATTATTCTAAATGTGTCATTCTTCCATAGACGTCATTTTAGAAATTCTCTCTCAGAAACACATGCTCAAGATAGGGATCAATACAACCAGAAATAGAAACATTTTGAGCCAACTTGGCAAAGCCCAAGTGCTTTGCAAGTCATCGCTTGGTGACATCACATACAAATTAGCTAATGATGTCATCTAGCCACTTCTGGCAACTTTTGGAGCAGACGTGATGACATAAGAGAGTTGGCAAGACTGGCTGGAGCTGCTGCTTCACTGACTGCAAACAAATCTTAGCAGGCGTCAAAGATTCCTCTCAGTGCCACTTAAGCCTAACTAAATCTATGGCAACAGTAACATTCAAAAACTCAGAGTCTGACCTAAAGAAGCACACTGAAGTCAGTAAATTTTCCCCTTAAGTGCAGTGAGGTTGTGAGAAATTCTGGCTGTTTGTTGATTTTTCTTTTTTTAATTTTTTAAAGTTTTAATTTAATTACTTTTTCTTTCAGTATTTTTCTAACAAATACTTTTGATACTTGTAAAATTATCAGCTGATGACTTTTATATAAGTATTTTTTTTTAATTTGTGAATTTCACTTTTAATTAAGTCATTTTTTAAATATCTGTACTTTTACTCAAGTATGGCTTTAAGGTACTTTACCACTAACTGCATGACAATATCCGTTTACAAAAAATAATTTCAGAAATTTCCCAAAAAACCTTGAATAAAACGATTATATTAATATCAGCAAAAGCAGAACAACAGTAAATGGACACGTCTGTCTTTTTCTCTTTTTCGTCAGCGTACCTGGCTGTAGTTGAGAATCTTGTAAACCGATTCAGAAACAAAGAGGATTTTGCCACGATCACATCCAACCACAAACAGGAAACCGTCAGCAGCCTGCGTTTAATAAATACAGAAAATAATAGAATAACTATGAAGATTTCATAACTGTATTATCTTCAAAGAATATTATTATGATAGTCTCTTCAATATACTGTATCTGTTTAACAGTGTTTGCATTTTCCTTTTACACCAGTGAAGCAAAAATATATTCAATCATTTTTATGAATTATAAACTCTAATAATGAATGGTTATAATACTAATAATATACATGATAATAATTGGGCTTAAAGGACCATGCCAGTCATTTTACATGTTTTAGCTTAATATATTCAATTTTCATACACATAAGGTTACTGACAATCATTACCCAAAACATACTACTGGAACAGCGAGTTAAAAAAAATGTACTTGAGATAGGTAATCCATCATCGTGAACATGACATGTATTCAGGTTTTTTTCGAAGTTACGTAATTTTAGCATGTAAGCGCAATAAAAAACACAGAGTGAATGTATGTCTCCACCGGGGAATAGTCCCAAAAGAAGATGCGTCTATCGAAAAATTTAGACAACTGTGACTTCATAAGGCTATGTAACTATTAGCAGGAGAAACATTGATTTTTAAGACGGGCGTATTGCTTGAATATTTGATTTTGAAAGATTAAGAGATTTTGCAAAATATCGGGAAAGCTGAAATATGGTTTTATCCTTTGGGAAATGACTGTCAGTAGCTTTATGTGTATGAAAATAGAATATATTAGGTTCAAACATGCAAAATGGGTGGTATGGTCCTTTAAAACATGCAACCCCCCACGAAAAAAAATTATAAAAAATAAAATTAATAAATAATTAAAAAAAATAAAATAAAAAATAACAAAATCTAAACTATAAAAAAACATTTTTCAAAATTTTCAATGATCAAAAGTGTATTAAGTTTCTGAAAACGAACACCATTGGCCGCTGATGAAAAAAATGAATAAAAACAGAATGCACTTGAGACTGCTGACAAGTGAAATAAAATGCTGCCAAATTCCATATCTACAATACAATATAATACAGTTTATAACGACTATTAAATGATGAATCCTGAGTGCTGCACTCACCCTCAGTATCAAATGTTTCAGCTCTTCATCTGTGAGGAAGGAAGGCTTGTAGTTGGCCTCTGTGTAGGGGTTGGCTGCACCTAAACAAAACAGTTAGCGTTACTTTTTTCTCTGAGTACTGTCAAATTATCTCATGAATGTTAAAAAAAAAAAAGATGAAAAGATTTTAACCATTGCATATTTGTGAGTAATCAGCAAAGAAGTGAGATTGTAGATCAGCACCAAATGAATGATCAACTAGAGTATGCTGAGGTTTGAGATGATGGCAGTACTACACACACCACATGTATTTTATTTTGCATATTCACTTGTACTTCCTGTCAACAGACCTGTGTTCCACTTCAATTTGTCTAGGAATGGAGCATAGCCCTGACTGTGGGGATTCCATGAGCTCGTCCTTACCTCTGAGTGTCTTCATGTGCTGGACGGCCATGCGCAGGACGGTCAGCTTGTCCAACTTGCGAGACATGGCATTGCAGGTGGGCACCAGTGATGCCAGCTCGTCGATGAAGCTGTTCATCTTGTCCCTGCGGCGTTTCTCGATCTGGCTGTGGGCCTCTCTGTGGACATGCAGGGACACGGGCGAGACATCAGCAGACTCCAAGCTTGCAGCAATTAAGCTCCCATTTTTCACCTTTCTGGTGTAAATTTTACAGTTTATTTAGGACAGACTCCTAAAAATCCACACCCCAGGAATGCAAATCAGGATTGTCAGAGAGTGTCTTTGAAAAGGAACCATACTCATCGAACATACAATAAATCAGCCAGCTAGGTAATGAGCTAACGTTTGCTATTCAGATGAAAGATAAAATGTTACTTATGGTATTTAGTCTATCCTTCAGGGCTCTAAGAAGGCATCCTCGGGTCTGTCCGAACTGCCTGGACTGTTAGCAAAGCTGCCTTGACTTCGGCTACACTGCGACTTATTCTTTCCAAAGAAGAAAAAGAGCTCGTTAGTAGCCGTTAGCTCTTAAAGTAACCTGCAATGCTCTGATCTATACACTTCAATGTATAAAGTTTCTTACTATCGATGCACACAAAGCTCTCCTCTGTCCCCAATCAGACAGAGTGGCATTTAATTCAAGCAGGAGGGACAAAGAGAAAGAAAACGAGAGAGAGAGAGAGAGAGATTTAGGGTTTTTTTTTTTTTACCTGGCATTCTTTATCCGGCCCTGTTGGTCACTGGAAAGACAAACGGAGACATATTACATTGGGAGTACTGCAGAGGGAATCTCTTCAGGGAGGAAAATAAATCTCAAGGTTTGAGGTTCAAAGCTCCGGCAGCCATATTTACGGCACAGAAAACTCTTCTAAAGAGTGAGTAAGGGGTCAGAGGGAGGTGGGGAGGGAATGGAGCCGCAGTGAGTGCCGACACCCTCGCAGGTTCTCCAACCAACCTCAACAAAGCATCTATTATGCAATGAGGTAACCTGATGTAATGCAAATATAACACTTTTCTTTTTCACATTCTTTCTCACATGCAGACTAATAAAAGTGTATGAAGAAAAATTTCCATCTCAGCCATTGGCATAAAACCTGCAGAAAGCTGCTTTATTCCATGAAAGGAAACATCTGTTGAATTTGCTGATTTGAGCTGATCTACAGAACAAACCTGGAATATAAAATGATGCTACTACTCCATAGTTATCTGAACCCCACAGGACCTAAAAGAAACATACCAGTGATTATGCATGTTTGAGTCAATATACACAACCCATATACATGTTACGTTACTGACAAACATTTCCCAAAATATACTACTTTAGTGGTAAGTTTCAGAATTTTTTTCCATCCTTCCAGGCTGCCATTGGTTTCAGTTCATTCCCAGTACGCAATTAAATCAACTTGTAGAGACCTGAAACACACTTGAAAAACATAATCCATCACAGCAAACACAACATCTATGAGGTTTTTTGTCCAAGTAACTTTATTTAACCAATTCAACATGGAGCTGCACAGAAGACAATGTATGTCTCCGCCAGGAAATACAGTCCCAGGAGAAGAAGAAATTAAAATGAGCGTCCCTTCCACCATCACGTATGTGTTAGAAGATGACATTTGATTTTGAAAGATTATGACATCTGAAAAATAATAGGAAAACTAAAATATGGTGTTATGTTTCAGAAATTGTCAGTAATTTAACATATATGCGGGTTGTATATATCAGGCTCAAACACACCAGTATGTTCCTTTAGCAACATTGAGTACCCATGCTGAGCTTTACCGGCACAGGCAAAGGGATTAAAATTTAAAACATAATGAAAATGAAAGGTGTGGCATTGTCATCGTTGTTATTATGGCCTCTTACCTTCCCAGTTTGTCTTTGTCTGGGTCCATGTCACTGAGGAGAAAAAGAAAGACAACTATCAGGAAGGACATCAGAGCACAATCAAAGAACCATTACACTTTTATGATCTGTTTATGAGTTCAGGGGTTCAGCAGCTTGAACCCGCTTTGCTTTCAATGTATTGATTATTTCATGGTGCGTAATCAGTCGTGGTTAAGATCTTGACAAATTACAGTTTACAGCCCATCTCTGATTTTATGCGTCATGTTTGAACTTACTCGAATGAGAAGCCATCGATTCTGCAAAAGAAAAATGAAGTCATTCATCAGTTTCTCGCATTGAGCCATGAAAGAGTGAATTATTTAAAATGGCTAAGGTGTGAAAAGCAACGCCAGCTCCCAGAATGTTCAATAATACACATTTTCATAACACTAACAGCACAGTGACCCGTCACAGTCACAATGATTATCTGAACAATGAATTCAAAAGAACTGTAGACTCTGGCTCTCTAAAGACGGCCATTAGTGAATGACTATAATGAAGCTAGACATGCTGTTATTCCATTTTTCCTTTTTCATCCCTTTGTTCCCTTTCTTAATTTCATCCCATATTTCCTTCTTCCATCATCCCACCTCTTTTCTTTGTCCCTTTATTCATAGACTTCCTTTTCTGTCATTAAACCTGCCTTTCTTTTCCCTCGTGCCATTTCTTGTTTTTTTTTTTTTTTAAANTTTTTTTTTTTTTTTAACTTTCTGTCTTCTTGGGTTGTGACTGCTTCCTCTCGGTTCTGGTCTGCTTACTGGTAGTCTGTGGTGCTGCCCTTCCTCTTGCGGGTGTAGTCCATGCCAGGTGTGCTGATGGAGCTGGAGATGAGGTCGGTGGAGCCAGGGGACATGAAGTCGGTCATTGTAGACGAGATGTCCATCCTTTGGTCTGCCATCAGGTCATCTGCAGGGCAAAAAGCAAACCACTTCGTCAGCCAGACTGTTTTTGTTTTTTTTTTTTTTTTAACATGTTTGCTCGTGTAATAAATGCTGCCAGTGGGAGGTGCAGAGGTGTTTTTTTTTTAATGATGACAGAGCATTTAATGGACAGAAAAAGAAACAAGAAGCTAAATGATTCTGTCTGGCATTCTTCTCTTTATTTAGTTATCCATAAAACTTGAAATTATGCAGATTCCTGCATGAACAGACAGAAAAACTACTCGAGCAACAGTTTTCGCTGCATCTTTCTCGAATCTTTATAATCACCGCAATGCAGAACGTTTCCATGCACACATTTGTAAATGCACTTCATTAAAAAAAAAAAAAAANAAAAAAAAATCAAATAATACACATTAACTGTGCCAGCCGCTGTATGTTTTTGTGACGAAAAAAAAAAATCCCTCTGGAAAGTCATAATGGTGTTGGTAGAAAAATTGCCAATTAGGCGAGTTTCATGCATGCATATGTGGGGGCCACAAAAATTTACACAAACATTAGAAAACATCTTCTGCAAATCATTCATAGAACTGATAATAACATGGAACAGGAAACAAAACAAAGTGGCCGGTTGTGAAAGAATACAGATGGGGACAAAAAAAACAAAACAAAAAAAAAAAAAAAAAAAAACTGCCAAGAATTCCAGCTATGACATCACACTCACCACAGATGTTCATCACAGCCTCTGTGTTAAAATCATCTCCTTCCATCCACTCACGAGCCCTCAACTGTCAACAGAAACACACATCGCATTTGCAACAATCAGCAGTCAAGGTTCAGAAATACAAAAATATGTAAAGATTGAAAGAAAACAGAAAGCAAGGCTGTCAGTGTGACGCCAAAGTTGACATGCATACACAGAAACAAAAGCAATGGTTGCCTGGACACCCACACCAAAACACTGTGCCAACTAGGTCATGATGTACAACAAGCAGCTATTGTCTCTGTAATTGTACATATAGAAATATATTATTTCAACTTCCCGTCGGAAATAGGCCAGACAGTATCAGTTTCAAGAAAGAAAGATGCAGTTATGCTCCAATTCCCCAATTTCAACCCACAAATGTACTCAAGCAGACCTGTGACACTTTCTAAACATCCTCTGACACGGTTCCACGCAGCCCATTAGTCAAACACTGTCAGCTCAGACGGCTACTTACTTACATCTACTTACGTTCTTTAATTAGACAATTTAGTAACTGAATCAAATTTGTCTTCGTGTACTTGCAGATTCAGTTGAATTCAACTAGCATTTTATGTGCTTCTCTAATATATAACATTTTGTTGACTTAAACATAACAAAAGTTGGCCTAAATGCATGCTGATGTTGCATTCTGAATCCGTTTTTAACATGGTTTAACACAGTTAGTCAGTGCCGCCTTAACCAGCAAGAATGATTTTCAGTCATTTCAAGTCATTTTCATATCCAGTCAGACTGAGATAAATGGATATATAATGTCAATGGAAATGTATTAATGCAGTCGGAGGACAAGACTTTGCAGCCTTCTGCAGCCTATTTACTGCAACTACAATTCCAACTAATTACCTCCAGCAAAAGGTTTATGCTTTTGCAACTGTTCATTAGTCTGTTTGTTTGTTAGCAGGATTTCTCGAGAAGTTGTGAAATGATTTAGGTGAAAGTCAGGGCTGAATCACATGGCCCCGAGAAGAAACCAAGGGGCGATCTGGGAATTTTAAAAATGATTTCTTAAAGGACCATACCACCCATTTTGCATGTTTGAGCCTAATATATTCAATTTTCATACAAGTAAGGTTACTGACAATCATTTCCCAACGCATACTACTGGAACAGTGAGTAAAGTTTTTTTTTTTTCCTATCTTCCAGACCACCATTGCTTTCAGTTCATTCTGGTACACGATAAAATCAGCTTGTTGATACTTGAAATGTTCTTGGGATACGTAATCCATCATCACCAACAAGATGTGTATTCAGGGTTTTTTTTTTTTTTAGAAGTTTCATAATTTTAGTGTTTAAGCGCAATAAAAAGCACGGAGTGAATGTATGTCTCCACCAGGGAATATAGCCCAAAAAGGCCTGCATTTCTCAAAAAATTTTAACGACCATGACTTCATAAGGCTGCATAACTATTAGCAGGTGAAACATCAATTTATATCGCTTGAATATTTGATATTGAAAGATTAAGAGGTTTTGTAAAATATCAGGAAAGCTGAAATATGGTTTCATCCTTTGGGAAATGATTGTCTGCAACCTTACGTGTATGAAAATTGAATATATTAGGGTCAAATATGCGAAATAGGTGGTATGGTCCTTTAACATCGTTAAAGGTTGGTCATAGTTTTGTCAATTTTTTTTTTAAAGTAAGAAAGAATCAATGTTATAGTTGTTACCACTCTTCTGCTGTTCAGGGCAGCATGGGTGGCACAGTGGTTAGCCATGTTAACTAACTGCAAGAAGGTTGTGGGTTCAAAGCCACTGTTTTAACATTACTGAGAGTAATATCCTTGAACTTCCTCTGAGATCAGCTGACTAAAATGCTGCTGTGCATTTCCATGCTAATTTGGTTATGTGGTATTTTTTTCTGTTCCAGCATGTCATTGGCCAAACAGACAACACATGAAATTTCCAAAACACTATGGCGTTTGTCAATGAAGAAAAGAAAGGAAAAAAAAAAAAAAAAAAAATCAACCATAAAACATTCTACAAAGAGCATCAGGTTTTTGATGTCAGCCAATCAGAAGAGCAAAGCAACCAAAGGATACAGTGTGTGTAGTGTTTTCAGTGAACTGTCAACATCAGAAACACACCGAGGCTGTCCCCTCTGAACTCTGAGTGGGAGTGGGTACAGAGTGTACTTGCAGAACAGAAACTGGTTCACTTACCTGGATAGGAAACTGGAACAGGCTTCCTGGACTGGCCTGGTATGATGCCGATCAGTCTCTCTCTGCTCCGTTCTGATCTGGTCTCTGTCTGGTTTGATTGGGTCCCTGACCTAGTTTCATCCGCTTTAATGTGGTCCGCCCTGGTACAACCTGATCTTTAAGCGACTCGTGTCCCCGTTTTACCTCTGCACAGAGATGAAGAGGAAAACTGTCAGGTCTAAAAAAGGCAACACGCTGGTAGCATCGCAAACGTTACGTTGACAAATCAAAAATTAAAAACAAGTGAAAAAAAGAGATCAGATGGAGCAACGAGATGACAACACATAAACAATCAAACTGTACAGATTTTAAAACTTGATTCAAAGCAAAATAAGGTAAAAAAAAATAAAATTGTAACAATGGTATCCAGGCTAACTGGACCATTTCCTGTAGCTCCATTTGTGCACAGATGAAAGCTAAAATCAAATGACTATTTGTTGATATGCGCTATTTTCCGTGGCTTAATATGATCCAAGGTTGTGTCGTTGCTGCTCTATAATGTGAGCTAAAGGGAAAAACTTCAAAGGTTTCCCGCTCAGTATTAAGACGGCGTCTCTGTCATCCATGAAAAGTATGACAGCAAAATTACCCTTTTTCTCAAAAATCAGCGTTAACATGGATTTAATGACCTTGGAGACTATTGAGGCTCCATCTCAGCCTGAACATTTTTTCCTTTAAAGTCTTCAAAGATCTCATTTACAGCAGCGCTGACAAGATTGAGAGCCTGACCAAGTCTCTTTATTGTATTACAGTTTTGGAAAGAAACCTTCTGGATTGCTTTACGGCACACACACACAACACACACAAGCACGAGCACTGCAGTTACACAATTCCACTTGTGTAACTTTACACATGAAAGTGTGAATGCATACTGATTGCAATGCAATATGAAGGGCTTCTAACGGTGCTCAGCCTTCCTCTGGCTTTTCAAAGCAAATAGCGAGGGGGGCAGTGGGACAAGAAGTAGTAATGTGTATGTGGGTTGTATTTATTGGGCTCAAACGTGCAAAGTCATTGGTATGGTCCTTTGAGGAAATACTCTACTCTCCTTGCGCTCGACTAAAATGTTCAGGTCAGCAGGTCAACTGTGGTAAGTGGGTAAGCAGAACATGTTACACAGGTATGTTCAGAATCAGTATTAGATCATTACTCTACACGTTGCATCATCCAGACATCCTGTCATTGTGTTCTTTCATTATATGTGAGCTGGTTGATACTTTAATTGCTTGGCATTTACGTGCGTTAAACTGGCAGACCTTTTTTCAATGATTTTCCCTTTTATAATAAAAAAAAGCTCAATAACTTCTTGGTTTTTCCTACTGCATACAAGCCAAATTACCACCATACATACATACATCTGTTTAAACTGCAAGGTACAGAGGATTTTTGTACTCTAGCATGTAGGTCATGTTCGCATGTTGTACTTTTTGATCTATTGTGTAAAAAATATATGTGCTGTATGTGAAAATCCATGAAAGTGTGCAGCCTTATCTGACTAAATAAGACATTAGATGAGAAGCTGTTGTTTGTTGCTGGTCAGATTATTTTTTGTCTTGTTTAGTTCTGCATTAGGACAAGTTGTGCAGGTTAACCAAGCATCAATCCACCTAATCAATACAGGGAATGTCAAGTGTGACTGGGAAGAAAAATTTAACTGTACATCCTTTATTAAGAAAAATATATAAAACCCTGATTAATTCCTGTAAGGAATAATAAAAAACCATTTGCTAGTCACCCACGTGTTCAATCTGTTCAAAGCGTGACAACAAAATAAAAGCTCAACAAATGTCGTCAAGAAAAGCAAAGGCAGTGGCGTAGTGGGTCACAAAAGCCTCGGTGAGTTCTTTTACTGGGACAAACGCTGGGCTAGGAGGAGGAAAACCACCGTGTCATGATTGAAGCCTGAAAGAAACTGGTGCTGGAGTGGAAAGTGGGTCAGTCAGTCTCTATGGTCAGCCAGCCGCAGTTTCCATCCACCTCCTTCTACTCTGCCAGTGAGTCAGCAAGCCATTCAGCTTCATTTCCCTACACTGCTCTCTACACCCACACACCAGTCAGGAAGCAGCCAGCAAGCCTGCTCACCAAGCACTGAAACACTGAAGCACTGAAACACTGAAAGACTGAAGCACCTCTATTCTGGTATCAGCAGGCAGCAGAGTGGCTCAAGTCTGGCAAATCACTAGTCAGTTTGTAAAATAGTATAAAGTTATTAATACAAAGTTTCCCAAATTTCAGCCATCAATTTCATCATCTTTCATAGTATCTGTTGGGGACGGAGTTCATCAGATGAAGCTTTATCTGTGTGTCATCCCTGTAACAAACTGGCAATTTGTCAAAGTGGTGCATGGCCTTGTGCACAAAGGATGCAGCAAAAGGCTCCAGCCCCCAAACCCTGCACAGAATAAGCAGGTATAGAGAATGGTAGAATAGATGAATTGATGAGATATAAAATGATGCATCTACTAGTTGAATTTGACTAGATATTGTACCAGGTGTCAAGGATTTACTAGTTTATTTGATTTATTAATTTAGCATTTGTGATGTTACTTCAGCTCAGTCTAAATTCTTACTTATAAAGTCTGGTTGCTTGTTTTTGATGATATTGTAGCTGAGCGATGCTTCCTTGCACTGAGGATGACCTCACTTATAACAGTGTGGCTTTGAAATTGACATACTGCTACACAGAAACCACAAATGCATGATGTATAAAAAAAAAATTAAGTCACTGAAGAGAGACTGGAGTATTTTTTGCATTACTATTATTACAGAAACCACGTGAAGGCTGCTTCTTTAACCTTAACTATATCAATTTAAAAATGCTGTCCATTATTTTTATTGTGTCTCAAAATGAAAAAAAGGTTAATTGACAAACTACAGAAGTTATGTAGATGTATGTGGCTCATGCTAACTGGATCCCAACGAGTGCGTTACAACTTGTGTTTAGATCTTTTTTTTTTTTTTTTTTTTTTAAGAGCATTTTAGTGCCAAAGTGTTGAACAGATCCTGAGAGTAACACTGAGACGCAGAAAGAAAACAAGAATGACCACAACAGAAGCCACAATAACATCTGATCCATCAACAGAGCATCTGGTCAGTTCTTATCAAATACAGAACCAGGTATTATGACAATCACGCAGTCTTGTTTGACTTGGCAAAGATCCTTGGTTATGGTTCTTTATTACTGTCATTGCTGTTCACCGTTACGCTTTTCTGAATGAAATCCCATACTATATTTTGCATTGATGAGCTAATTTGCATTTCATGAGCCAAACAAAGTTATACAGTGCAGAGCAGCCAAAAAGGTCAAACACCACAATATATATGTACCAGGCTGATGGCAACAAAGTCTTTGGTTTCAGTTTGTATCTGCTGTACTAAAGATGCTACACTTATGGAGTTAACACATTTAAAATGTGATATCTGTAATTATTAGCTATAATTCTTAGGATTATAAATATGCTTGTTTAAAAAAATGCTATATCTGAATGAATATTGGTCCTTTCAATAGATATTTATATACGACCAAAGTATGACAAATACACATTTTTAATGTAGATAATAATGGATGCAGAGAGCTGTTCCAAAATTTTTCCATCACAAAAATTTATGTAGCCGTTGATCTAAGAAAAATAATTTCAGACAGTCCCTAGTCATTACAACATTATGATAACCAAAATACCAGATATCTATCCTTGTATCACAACATCAACATTATATTCAACTATGATCCAGATATAGGCAGCTCAACCTCAAAATGTGGTCTGATATTATCATGAGGACACCTTGTTATGCAATGCTGTTTTCAGATATAATTATTTGTACTGTTTTCAAATTGGGAAAATTTATACTTTTCTAAATAAGCAAACCAACAGCTTAAAGGACCATACCAGCCATTTTGCATGTTTGAGTCTAATATATTCAATTTTCATACACGTAACANCTTAAAGGACCATACCAGCCATTTTGCATGTTTGAGTCTAATATATTCAATTTTCATACACGTAACATTACTGTCAATCATTTCCCAAAGAATATTACTGGAATGGTGAATTAAAAACATTTTTCTACCTTCCAGACCACCACTGGTTTCAGTTCATTCTGGTATGCTATTAAAATCAACTTGTTGATTCTTGAAACATCTTCAGACAGGTAGTCCGTCATCATGAACAAGATGTATTTTCAGGTTTTTTTTTTCGAAGTTACATAATTTTAGCATTTAAGCACAATAAAAAGCGCGGACTGATCTGAAAATACTTCCTAGTGGTGAATTCAAGTGCTGTAGTGAAGAACTGACAATAGGTAGCATTTTTAGATCACTCCGTGCTTTTTATTGCGCTTAAACACTAAAATTACATAACTTTGAAAAAACCCTGAATCTACATCTTGTTCGCGATGATGAATTATCTATCCCAAGAATGTTTCAAGTATCGACAAGTTGATTTTAATAGTGTACCAGAATGAACTGAAACCAATGGCGGTAGGAAAGAAATTTTTTAATTCATAGTTCCAGTAGTCTTCTTTTCCTTTCGGCTTTCCCTTCAGGGGTCACCACAGCGAATCATCTGCCTCCATCTA
>VXCM01004173.1:0-20432 GCA_014773175.1 Lucifuga dentata
GTGTTTATGGAAAAATTTAAATGACCGTGACTTCATAAGGCTGTGTAACTATTAGCAGGAGAAACAGGGATTTTTAAGGTGGGCGTGTCGCTTGAATATTTGATTTTGAAAGATTAAGAGATTTAGCAAAATATCAGGAAAGCTGAAATACNACATGTATAAAAATTGAATATATTAGGCTCAAACATGCAAAATGGGTGGTATGGTCCTTTAAATTATTAAATGAATAATTTGAGGTTTAACTGATTGTAATTAGCAATAATAAAAGTGTGTTTTGTTTGATGTTACCATGTTTGTGTGTGTGTGTGTGTGTGTGTGGGGGGGGGGGGNCATCATCATCATCATCATCATCATCATCATCATCATCATCATCATCATCGTCCAGCTCAGGGATCATCTTTTGGTTCAAATAGGTCAAATGGGGCTAACAGGAAAAAAACCCCAAAGTTTATTTTGAGGGTCTGTGAGTTTAACAAATCATTTTTAATTTTTTTAATTTTTGATTTGATATATTAAGTGCAAATTCTACAAGTGTGCAGCTGCCGTCATTAGCACACTACAGCTCATTGTGCTTCAGGGATAAATGCGAGTCATGTGCTGATTCCTGCAAGCGCCACGCTGCCACGGAGCTCAAAGTCGCTCACGTGAGAAACTTGGATTTTCCTCTCTGAAGTGACATCTCTTAAAGGAGCATACTGGCGATTTTGCATATTTGAGTCCAATAAATGCACGTTACTTTACTGCCAACTATTTTCCAAAACATACTACTGCGGCAGTAAATTTTAGAATTGTTTTTTTTCTACCTTCCAGACTGCGGGTTTCAGTTCATTCCAATACTCAATTAAAAATCAACTTATAGAAAGTTGAAAAGTGCTTCAGATAAGTAATCACTCACAGTGAACCAAAGCTATTATTTGGTTTTTTTTTGTTTTTTTTTTTTTTNTTTTTTTTTTTTTGTCAAAGTTACTTAATTTAAGCTGTCCAGCAAGGAGCTACACAGACAATGATGTAGTGCCAGGAGTAGACTTTTACTGAGAAATTAAGATGACTGTGCCTTCAACATTCATGTGGAAGTGTTAGCAGGCAAACACATTGAATTGTAAGGTGGATGTATCACCTGAATATTTGATTTTGAAACATTAGAGGAGTTGGCAACTTAATACAAAAACTAAAATCCAGTTTTATGTTTTGGAAAATGGTTTGCAGTAATGTCACATAAATGAGGGGGTATTCTTATGGCTCAAACATGCAAAGTCACCAGTATGGCCCTTTAAATGTAGGTACTGTGAATTTTATGGTGAACCTCAGGAATGCTGGTAAATTAGCAACATTAGCTAATAACAGCAACCCTCATAATAAACTTTCTCAAACATACACGCTCTGAGGCCCGAAAAACAGAAACACATGTTCATTCTAACATTGTCCAGTACGGCAGTACTATAACAAATACGCACGTTATCAAATACAGTTTCACTTTATCATACTGTATATATTATATTGTGCTGTTTTGTATCATACCAAGTTTCTAAAATTTTGGCTCCTCCATGTAAGTGAATTATTAGAAACCACCTTAAATAAAATGGATTCCAGCAAAATAACAACACAGCAAAAATGAACATAGAGCTGAATTAACATCAATTTAATTTCATAAAGTTAGAATTTATTATTATTTATTCATTATATTCTATTACAATGAACAGCTGTTTCTATCTTTGGCCACTCAGTGTATATTGTTTATTATTATTATTATTATTATAATTATTATTATTATTATTATTATTATTATGATTATTATTATTATTATTATCATTATTATTATTATTANTATTATTATTATTATTATTATTATGATTATTATTATTATTATTATCATTATTATTATTATTATTATCATCATTATTATTATTATAACATTAATAGGGGTGTTATATATTTAGATACAAGGCCAATGATCCATTACAAAAACTACAAAGGCTCTGATTAGAGTTAATACCTCCACCAAGGCTGAAAAAGCCCAGAGAAAATATGTCTGCTGACCTATAAAAAGACATGATTATAACAAACAAAATATTGTTTCTGGATTTACTTCTGTAACTATTAAAGATACATCAAAGCTGTTTGCGTGCTGCTGAATCAGCATAATTGAAGCGACACACTGGTGCTTGTTGCATGTTTCTATTTGTTGCTATTCAACTAATGTGTCCCATGTCCAAATATATATTTTAGAACGCCAGATGCAGATTTTTTATCTGGATCAGGACCCCAATGCAACTACTGATATGCTATCAATGGATAAATATGCCTGATTTATTAATTTATGTATTACATTTGAAGAAATTGACAAAAAATTATCTCAGACATCCAACTTGCAATGTAAAGAAATCATTTTAAAAAATTCCCGGATTCCTCCCTGGGTCCACATTGGCATCAATATTTAATGGGCCATGTTTTCACTGGGCTATGCTAAATTGTTTCAGAGCATTCTGAATAATGCTGCTAACAAAGAAACCAAAACGTAATCTTCTTGGCAGAGACAAACAGATAAAATGATGATATATGATCTTTAATGGTGATAAAATACAAAGCGATTCAACTGTGATTCCATCTGATTCAGTTTCAAACTGATACAATCTGATATGTAGAAATGTACAAATCAATATTCCCTCACTTCCAGTATCTAACATCCTAAAAAACAAAAACAAAAGCATCTATTGCCACATCAACAACAATAAATTAGGGATTTCCTCAGCGATTAATATCAGAACATAAAGAGGAGCGATTTAACAGACTTTGGCTTCTCAAAGTCACCTTCAATGTGGGAACATTTCCGGAATCCACTTCAACATAAGGGCACCAAATGCTTTCAAGCAGCCCCGATGGCGCCGGGCAGATGCTGCACTCATGAGAACTAAAAGGTCATTGCATGAGTCATGCCTTTGAAGAAGAAAGAAAACCTCAACGTCCAACAGAGGGGAAAAAAAGCATGTTTAATTTTTCATCTCGTGCTTCAAAAGAGGAGACGGGGGGACACGGACTAACTGGAGATTCTTTCAAATATAGACTCATGCATTTCAACGCTGGCCATATGGGAGACAAAGCCGTGATGACCATTTGATGTTAACAGCTATCAAGTCTCATTTTTGGCAACGAACTGAGAATTCTGACAGGAAACATATTCGGTTTGAATGGGCACGTAAGTCTGGCGTATCTGCACAGACAAAAAGCAAGAAATGCCAACTCTTTTGCAAGACATTTTCATCGAAAAGCAGGAGGGACAAAGGATTCAGTCTCCATTGCATCTCTGAGACCTCAGAGCCAACAGGCCTCATGACATGAATATCACACTCACCACGTCACCAGAGAAGCCTTGAGTTTCTAGAGGGAAGAGGACTGACAAGGCGTCCCACAGTCTGCACGAATTATGAAACACAAATGTGTTTCCTGCAATAACCCATCCTAAGAAATGCTCTTCAAGCCCTTGAACTGTGGAAAAATGATCTGTTACAGGGTTTGGGGGAGAGAGAGAGAGAGAGAGAGAGGGTGGCATTCATAAAACTTAGACTTAGTGCGTTGATGAGGGAAAATATCATCACGTAACCATGTTCCCTCATTCATAAACTCCTATTACTGGCATGTTTTCACGTTTGCCTTGAAAAAGGCGTTACTACGGTATTTCCTTATTTACATCACGCAAATATTAAGACCTGCTTCATTCTGATGATAAATCTGAAATCTGGATGATGTTTTAAATGCATTTGTCTCAAGTGTTAATGATCAATAAATTTGATTCAGCTGATCAGTTTATCTTAATGGGGAGTTTTGATCCGACCTCGCACACATTCTCGTGACGCAGAGCATCTTCATCTGCTGCTCTCTGCGTCTGTCTCATTCACACACAAACACACACACACACACACACTGCAAAATTCTCTCTTTAAAATTCATATCAAATTCCCATGTAGGGGCCATGCTTCTCACCAAAGTCTCCTTCTGCCGGTGTTACAGTAAATTAGTGTCATGCAGTTTTCCTTTTCATATTTTGCTAAAATAGTATATTTGGGGAAATGGTTGTCAGTAACATCATGTGTATGTGCATTGGAAATATTGGGCCCAAATGTACACGATTAGCGGTATGGTCCTTTAACCTCATTACAAACTCATCATGGTTTAATGTGTGAGTAACTCATGGGCGTCTTGCAGCTGAATAAAGCAAGGATTCCTGTTTAAGGAAAATAATTTGCAAGAGTGAGACTGTGTGACAGAGAGAGAGAGAGAGAGAGAGAGCCTTCAACATACCAAACATGGCATCCCTGACCCTGCTGAGGACATGTTAATGTTTGGTCCCGGTATACAACATTATTCCCAACTCTGCCCTGCAGTTTGGAAAATTGAGCCAAATATACATACAAGCGGCTATTGTGAGGTTCCAAGAACACTGATCCAGTTTTATGTCCATGGCCCACATGACGGTGTGCTGTGCTGTGTGTCCTGCTTGTTGTGTTTGGGTGTCTGGGAGCTGTCTGGCAGCCAGCAGCCATGACAGTTCCATCTGAGCGATCAAACACGCCTACACTACTTTCCAAAGCTCCCAGTCAAACCGGAGCGGACGGCCCTGGGAAGCTGTTGGACGGCGCGACAGTAATAACGCTCCGTTCACTGACAGTTTATACGACAGAACCTTCCCGAATCTGCCAACAGAACAGCTGAGCCACCAAAACAACACCAGACTGTTGTTTAGCCGTGTTTACTAAAGAACGCATCGCTAGAATATCTGCTACACGTGTACAAAAAACTCATTAACTGTTAATATAACCAGCACTGTTACTAATGATCCTCTGTTTGTGATGTATGATTTCAAGCTGGTCAATACACCTTTTTTGGTTAAGCTAGACAAACAGTGTATGATTTAAAGGGCGATACCGGTGGTTTTGCAAGTTTTAGCCCAATATATACAACCTGAATACATGTTATGTTACTGCAACCATTTCCCAAAATATACTGGAGTGGTAAATATTACATTTATTTTTCCTACCTTCCAGACTGCAATTGGTTCATTCCAGTATCAGTACTGGTCTGTATTACAGATAGAATACTAGTATTGGTCTATGGTCTATAATAGAATCCAAGTCCATTCATTCACACCAAACAAATAACAATGGTGCCTGTGTTGCAACAGAGCCAAGGTTCCTCGTGCAGCCAGCAGGCATTGTTCTGCCGTGTTATTTCTGACAAGTTAAGCTGAGAATTCCATCAAGCGAGGCAGGAAGCCAAAGAGGAGAGAAGCTCAATAACAAACACAGCTTGGTGTTTTCATGGCGACAGCTTCAGCTGCCTGCCGAGAGACAGATTTCTAAATGGACGGCTGGGTGATGACCAGGCAGCGTCCGCTATTTTTAGAGCCATTAATTGCTTAATATCCTCTCATAACGTACGTGCTGCACCTTTTGATGGTGAGCGGATTAGTCTTGCAGACTGATAAGTGCAGGGACGTTGGGCTACTTTGCTCAAACCCCGCATAAGCCCCCATTACTGAGCTCCAGCAAATGTGCATACAAACAAAGCCTCTAGCAGAAAAGACCAAAATGCTGTAGATAAAGTAAAATAAAGTCTATTCTACTATAGCAAATGTGCCATAGTTCTTCAGTTGTAGTAACATAGGCTGGGGTGTATGTTAATGTTCATGTTGTATAAATATAAATACTCTGTATGTGTTTTTTTAAGGGTGTAAAACTTAAAGCCTTTCTGCCCAATCTCATTTCTCTGCACATATTTACAAGGACGCAGTGGCAGATTCTGCTTTAAGAGTGGAAATTTGGCAGAGAAAAACCATAAACGTATGCTTAATATATCCTTAAAAGTATCAGTTTAGCACAGTGAAGCAACCGACCTTGCACTGGTGTAAAGTATGAATAATCCAAAACTCTCACTGTGTGTTTTCCATGTTTGACATTACTATAAAAGCATTAACAACACAATGAAAAGAAAGACTCCATTACAAGTAAAAGTCCTGCAATTTGACTTCTTGTTTTGAAACCTTTGCAATGATTTAATGTGCAAAAAAACCCCACCCAGATCCATGTGTATTCTCCTTTAGTGCGGCATCGCTGTGCACATGGAGTGAAAATAGGCTGTTTTAGTTGCTTCTCTTTAAGTTCTTGTTCTTTATTAGCCCACCCTACCATCCTGTGTATTAATAAACAAACTGCTGCTGACCTAAATGCCATGACTGCTTGCGATGATTGAGACACGCATAAAATTATTATTTAAAGCGCAGTAGCAGCATGCATGTACATGTGTCATTGTGGAACATGCATGCTATGCTATGCTATGCTATGCTATGCTGTATTCCCAAGAGATCCTTAGTTATAATATCACAGGTGTGTTGATGTGTTGGTAGATGGTAAATGTTCCTTCTATCCCTTCCAGAACACAAATTCACACTTTCACCTGTGCATGTTACTGCATGCATTAGTGATTAAAAGGTGCCAATGCAAGACCAACAAACAGAAACTTTGATTCTTTGTTATGTTTCTTTTAAGCTTTTTACAAAATAATTCCTATGAGGTAACAGTATGGTAATTTTGTGTAAAGAGCCAGCACATGTTGCACATTTTACCTTTAAGGCTTTTAGAAAAGTTCACAATTTAAGACTAAGAAAGACAGAAAAAAAACCCAGTTTGTAAGATGTAACTTATCAAATATGTTAAACTGGACTCTGACTAATTAAATGTTAAATAAGACAGAGGAAACCTGGAGATATGAAGAGCAATCTTTACAAATACTNTGACTAATTAAATGTTAAATAAGACAGAGGAAACCTGGAGATATGAAGAGCAATCTTTACAAATACTTCAGTAGAAGAAGTGTGTGTATTCTGAAACAGTGCTATACAACAAGTTAAGAACTCTGAAGTTGTTGCTGCAACATAAATTAGATTCTTGTGTTTTAATCATCCAGTTTAGATTCTCAGCGAAGCTCACAGGTTCAGGATTGACAGAAGTCAGGGGTTTTCTGTTCCCTGAGTGTCGCCTTAAGGCACAGCTTCTCCTCAGCTTCTCCTCTCCTTGGGAGGAAGTGATACCTTAAAGTCGATAGTCAGGGAACAAAAGACCCTCAGCGTTAATGCCATGTATACCTGCATATACGTAACACCTCTCCTCTGACTGATACACATTTCTGACTATTTTTAGGTGGGTATGGTAAATCCACTTCTTTAGAGGTGGGTATATGCCGTATACCTGTGTGCATGCACCATTACACCTCTGGATAGTATCAATATCTTCAGCAGAAATTTGCTGAATATGGCTGTCATAATGTCGTAATGTAACATAATGTCGTAAACGTAATGTCGTTACCTCTCAGAACTTCTTCATCCCTACACTCCCTCCCATTCTCTGCGATCTTCTTCAGCTGTCCTACTCTCAGTTCCACCCTTCAGACTCAGCACCATGGGTGTCAGAGCTTTCAGCTGCTCTGCACCCAGACTCTGGAACTCTCTTCCACTACACATCCATCAGCTGGANCAGAGCTTTCAGCTGCTCTGCACCCAGACTCTGGAACTCTCTTCCACTACACATCCATCAGCTGGATTCCATCACACAGTTCAAATCACAGATTAAAACACACCTGTTCAAACTAGCCTATGCTGTGTGAACTGTCATGTTTTATCCTGTTTTGCCTACATTGTTTTAAATGTTTTTGATTTTGTTGTTTTGTTTTTACTGTAAGTGCCATGAAAGGCGCCTACAAATAAAATGTACTATTATAATTATTATTATTATTATTATTATTATTATAATTATTATTAATGAAAGCTCGGTGAGGAAGACGGCGTTAAACTCTGTGTTTGTGTCGTTTGTGTCTCGCTCGGTCTGAGCTCTGTCCATATAAGGACAGGTGANAAACTCTGTGTTTGTGTCGTTTGTGTCTCGCTCGGTCTGAGCTCTGTCCATATAAGGACAGGTGAGGAGGCTCTGGGCCTTATCACACCCCATGTTTCTTTAATGCTCCAACTCGCAGTCATAACACAAGGAGAAAGCATGGCTGGACAGAGATCTGAGGACAGCTAGCCTCAGCATAATGATAACTCCACTGAAGCCAAATATAGACCATCTGTCATTTCAGAACCAGTTTATACATTTAAAGGAGCATACCGGCGATCGTGCATGTTTGAGCCCAATATACAGTATATACAGTTTGCAGATATGTTACATTACTGACAACCAATTTTCAAAATACTCTAATCTTTCAAAATCAAATATGCAGGTGATAAAATTCAATGTTTGCCTTCTAACACTGCAGAAGGGATGCTCATTTTAATTCCTCTGTAAAAGCTGTCTTCTCCAGGGACTATATTTCCTGGCAGAGACATACATTGTCTTCTGTGCAGCTCTGTGTTGGATCAATTAAATAAAGTTACTTCAAAAAACAAAACAAAACAACAAATAGACATCTTGTTCTCTGTGATGGATTATGTATCTCAAGCACATTTTGAGTCTCTAAATTTGATTTTAATAATGTACTGGATTGAACTGAAACCAATGGTTGTCTGGAAGGTAGGAAAAATAATCTAAAATGGGTTGTATATATTGGGCTCAAACATGCATGATTGCCGGTATGGTCCTTTAAAGAGAATAAACAAATATAAGGACATGCACGTGCATGAAGGAAAGTGTTCTCTATGCATAACAGAAACCTGCAGTCGGTATGTGTACTGTACATGTACACTGTACTGCGTTAAGACAAAAATGCAGGATAAGCCGTACATGCAGTACATGAAGAAATTAATAGGATTCTGTCTTTCGCCAGATATACACGACTTGACCCATGACCCAGATGAGGATTTGCATGTGAAGAATGTTTATTCCAAGTACAAGCAGTGGATCATTTATATGTTTGAGTATTTGATTTATAATCACATAATCTAAGCCTGTTATTCAGACTAAATATCTTCAATTTGTGCCAATTTCTGATAAAGGCTTTTACACTTCATGATGTTTGAAAAAAATCTATTTATTGTCTTATTCATAATAGAATTGCATTTTAACATGCATATAAATGTACAAAGTTTGTTACACCACAGACTGTAGTGCTTAATATGTAAAATAGCAAATTAGCATGATTTATAGAGAATGAAGATATCAGAAAATGCATAAATAACCTATCAAAACATGGCTGAAGAGACTGGAAAATGAGCTTTAAGTGTACTTTAAACACAACAATATAACTTTTTAGAACGCACTTTGTAAATTAACCTTATACCTCAACCTGATATGAGAAATTATAATTATATTTCAACATTATATCATAAACATGTTTTAAGGGATATAAAGGACCATTCCACCCATTTTGAATGTTTGAGCCTAATATATTCAGTTTTCATACATGTTACGTTACTGACAATCATTTCCCAAAGGATAAAACTGTATTTCAGCTTTCCTGATATTTTGCAAAATCTCTTAATCTTTCAAAATCAAATATTCAAGTGATACACCCACCTTAAAAATCCATGTTTCTCCTGCTAATAGTTACACAGCCTTATGAAGTCACGGTCCTTTAAATTTTTCCATAAACACAGGTCTTCTTTTGGGACTATATTCCCTGGTGGAGGCAAACATTCACTCCACACTTTTTATTGCACTTAAACACTAAAATTAAGAAATTTTGAAAAAAAAACAAAAAAAAACAAAAACAAATACATGTCTTGTTCACAATGATGGATTACCTATCCCAAGAACATTTCAAGTATCAACAAGTTGATNATGTCTTGTTCACAATGATGGATTACCTATCCCAAGAACATTTCAAGTATCAACAAGTTGATTTTACTGTAATAGCATACCAGAATGAACTGAAACCAATGGCGGAAAGGTAGGGAAAAATGTTTTTTAATTCACCGTTCCAGTAGTATGCTTTGGGAAATGATTGTCAGTAATGTAACATATGAAAATTGAATATATTAGGCTCAAACATGCAAAATGGGTGGTATGGTCCTTTAATTCGCAAGGTAGGCAATTTCATGCATTAAAAATTTCCTATTAAGTACGATGTGTGACTTCATGTCTTCTCACCGTACATTAAAGTCCAACCCCAAATGGTTACAAACGCAACGTCCTTCTGATAAACGCTGCCTTTCTAACACCATGGACAAGCAGCAGCGTATATCTATAATTAGGTTACAACTTTAATGATTATAATATAATCATAATGTAATCACAATGATCAGATTACAGATGATTTCTCACGTTCATATTTCATTTGTCATTTTTTCTCTGTCAGTGAGAGCATGGTATGAATAAGCATTACATGACAGAAGGAAAGGACGAGAGGTTTGCTTTTCTTACTTGTAATGATGAAATTCCTTTCCACAGTTTGCATAATGGCACATCATGCCGCCATGACAACAGCAGCCATTGATGCATATTATGTTATGCTAATTAACTGTGCAGACACACTATGGGCAGTATATGAGGTTCATTTCACCAACGATGTCTGAAGGGGCAAGTAGTTGTTAAATCAGAAAATGGTGGAAATTGGATACTGTTTGGTTTATTTTAAAGGACCATACCGGTAGTTATGCATATTACCCGCATACATGTTATGTTCCTGACAAATAATTTGCAAAACATAAAACCATATTTTAGTTTTCCTGTTATTTTGCCAAATCCTCTAATTTTTCAAACTCAAATATTCAGGTGACACACCCACCTTAAAATTACATTTTTCATGATTGCAGAAGGTACAGTCATTTTAATATCTCGGTAAAAGCTGTCTTCTGCTGGGAACTCCTATATTTCCTGGTGGAGACATACATCTTCCATGCAGCTCTGGGTTGGATCAGCATTTTTAGGCCTATGGATTTTGTATCTTGCATTGTCCTATAATTCATTATAAAGGAGTAGAGGACAGAAGATTGGCTCATTTGTCATCTTATAATGAAACACTGAGACAAATAAATAAAGTTATTTCAACAAAAAACTTAATAGATATGTTGTTTGCTGTGATGGATTCAGTATCTCAAGCGTATTTCAAGTCTCTAAAGTTGAGTTTAATAGTGCACTGGAATGAACTGAAACCAATGGCAGCCTGAAAGGTAGGAAAAACTATTCTAATATCGACCACTCCAGTAGTATATTTTTGGGAAATGGCTGTCAGTAACGTCACGTGTATGCAGACTGCGTATTATTAGGCTCAAACGTGTTCACCGGTATGGTCCTTTAAGCTCATTTTATCAGTTTCCCAGCGCTTTCCCAGCTATGCTAAATCACCAGTGTTGTCCTTTAAATCTATCCTTCATGCCACCCTTGGGAGACATTCCAGGAAAATCCAACTAGAAGGAGATCAGAGGGCAGACCCGGGACACGCTGGATGGATTATATATCCCATCTGGCCTGGGAATGTCTTGGGATTCCCCAAGAAGGACGTGGCTAGTAAGAAGCACACCTGGGCTACTTTGCTTAGCCTCTGATCCACTAACTGATACAGACCGGCTTCTGTGGAGAACACTCTTCTTTTATAAAGTGATACTCCACCCAAAATCTTTTTCAAGGATTAACGCCCTGTCAGCTTTTTGTCATCTCCACATTTAATGTATTACAAACTACTACAATAAGTTTTCACAATGGAAAATGTAAAAAAATAAATAAATAAATAAAAAATCAAGCTGTCATATTTTTGATAAAATATGGCTGCTTATGGTGTCTGGTCCTGTGACCTGTGTGATAGACTCTCATGTGGCCAGAAATTTACCAAACAGGTTGTAGCACTAAAAAAAAACCTAACTTGATTTTTTTTTTTTTTTAAAAAGGGGAAATTGTGTCTTGCCCCTCCTCAAGTTTTGTGCCTGAATGAAAATATAGCCTGAAAATGTTTGCCTTTCTATTCCCTTAAAAGACCATAGCGGTGATCGTGTATGTTTAAGCCCAATATATACAACTCGCATATATGTTACGTCACTGACAATTTCCAAAACATAAAATCCTATTTAGTTTTCCTGTTATTTTTTCAAATCTTTCAAAATCAAATGTTCAGGTGATACACACGCTTCAAAATTCAATATTTCACCTTCTAACACTTATACAGGATTGTAGAAGGTATTTTAATTTCTCAGTAAAAGCCGTCTTCTCCTGGGACTATATTTCCTGGCGGAGACATACATTGACTTCTGTGCAGCTTCATGTTGGTTCAGTTAAATAAAGTTATTTTGGGAAAAAAAAAACAGACTTGTTCGCTTGCTCTCAAATGCCTTTCAAGTCTCTACAACTTGATTTTTACAGCGTACTGGAGTGAACTGAAGCCAATAGCAGTCTGGAAGGTAGGAAAAACAATCTAAAATTTACTGCTACAGTAGTATATTTTGGGAAATGGTGTCAGTAATGTAATGTGCATGTGGATAATATATATTGTGCTCAAATACGCATAATTGCCAGTATGGTCCTTTAATGACCTGTTGCTATGAAGCAATACAGCCCAGACACAGTATTAGCATTATTTCTGCCATCTATGCAGTTTGCTAATATCACATTAAATGGTTTTGAGGTTAAATCTTGCTTTGATGTTCTTTATTTTACAGAAAAACTATGAGAAACGGTAACTTTAGACAGCAACAGCAGAATCAGATTTTAAAGGACCATACCACCCATTTTGCATGTGAGTCTAATATATTCATTTTTCATACACGTAACATTACTGACAATCATTTTCCAAAGCATACTACTGGAACAGTGAATTAAAAATGTTTTTCCTACCCTCCAGACCTCCATTGGTTTCATTTCATTCTGCTACTAAAATCAACTTGTTGATACTTGAAACGTTCTTGGGATAGGTAATCCATCATCACCAACAAGACGTGTATTCAGGTTTTTTTAGAAGTTACATAATTTTAGCGTTTAAGCTCAATAAAAAGCGTGGAGTGAATGTATGCCTCCACCGGGGAATATAGTCCCAAAAGAAGACCTGCGTTTATGGAAAAATTTAAAGGACCGTGACTTCATAAGGCTGTGTAACTATTAGCAGGAGAAACATGGATTTTTAAGGTGGGTGTATCACTTGAATATTTGATTTTGAAAGATTAAGAGATTTTGCAAAATATCAGGAAAACTGAAATACGGTATATATCCTTTGGGAAATGATTGTCAGTAACGTAACATGTATGAAAACTGAATATATTAGGCTCAATCATGAAAAAATAGGTAGTATGGTCCTTTAACTCATGATCCTACTCATACACCCATTTACACACGTATGGCTACAAAGAGGGATGCTAAGTTGTTGAAATCTAAAAATGCTATTTTTCACGTATAAATAAATGCCTTTCATCCACTGGTTGATTTGGAAAAATTCTCTGTCCACACGAAAACACCAAAAGAGTGGGAGAGTGGGCACATCTCTTCTTGTTTTTACTCTCTCTCCTGGTAAACAGCAGAATCCTGCCTCACAGACGCAGCCTGCTTAACAGCCTCTGCCTCTCCATCATCACGTATTTTGCTTTCCAAACCAGCCAAACACATGACAACTGTTCCCACTGACAGATTTTTCTCCAAATGACTGCACGGTTCTCTAAAATAGAAACTTGATTGTGGCTTCCTGTTCGTAACCAAGGCGACCGCTAATTTCTGCGCGGGACGTGGTGTTGATGTGGTGTTTAGCGGTGAGCTGTGATTCACTGTTCGGCTTCAACCAGGCAGATGTTTGGCGTCAAAAGTCACAATAGGTTTAACAGAACAGATTTGGGCTCTTGTTGCTGCCATATAACAGAAAGTGTATGGAAGCAACAACATGTGTGTAAACCGGCGATGACACATATCCTGCCTCATCTTTGCCGCACATCTGAACACACAGTTCTCTTATAAACTTATATTATATTGCAACTTATGTTCTTAATTTGTGCACATGTGTACGGATTGAACGTCTATTTTGTCTGTTGTTGCTGTGGTTGTTGGTGATGATGGATTACCTATCCCAAGAACGTTTCAAGTATCAACAAGTTGATTTTAATAGCAGAATGAACTGAAACCAATGGAGGTCTGGAAGGTAGGAAAAACATTTTTAATTCACCGTTCCAGTAGTATGCTTTGGGAAATGATTGTCAGTAACGTAACATGTATGAAAACTGAATATATTAGGCTCAATCATGAAAAAATAGGTAGTATGGTCCTTTAACTCATGATCCTACTCATACACCCATTTACACACGTATGGCTACAAAGAGGGATGCTAAGTTGTTGAAATCTAAAAATGCTATTTTTCACGTATAAATAAATGCCTTTCATCCACTGGTTGATTTGGAAAAATTCTCTGTCCACACGAAAACACCAAAAGAGTGGGAGAGTGGGCACATCTCTTCTTGTTTTTACTCTCTCTCCTGGTAAACAGCAGAATCCTGCCTCACAGACGCAGCCTGCTTAACAGCCTCTGCCTCTCCATCATCACGTATTTTGCTTTCCAAACCAGCCAAACACATGACAACTGTTCCCACTGACAGATTTTTCTCCAAATGACTGCACGGTTCTCTAAAATAGAAACTTGATTGTGGCTTCCTGTTCGTAACCAAGGCGACCGCTAATTTCTGCGCGGGACGTGGTGTTGATGTGGTGTTTAGCGGTGAGCTGTGATTCACTGTTCGGCTTCAACCAGGCAGATGTTTGGCGTCAAAAGTCACAATAGGTTTAACAGAACAGATTTGGGCTCTTGTTGCTGCCATATAACAGAAAGTGTATGGAAGCAACAACATGTGTGTAAACCGGCGATGACACATATCCTGCCTCATCTTTGCCGCACATCTGAACACACAGTTCTCTTATAAACTTATATTATATTGCAACTTATGTTCTTAATTTGTGCACATGTGTACGGATTGAACGTCTATTTTGTCTGTTGTTGCTGTGGTTGTTGGTGATGATGGATTACCTATCTCAAGAACGTTTCAAGTATCAACAAGTTGATTATATTAGGCTCAAACATGCAAAATGGATGGTATGGTCCTTTAACATTTACCTTTATCTTTACTGTTGTAAAGGGAAATTTGGTATTCAGGTTTTTTTTTAAAAGTTACGCCATTTTAGCGTTTAAGTTCAATAAAAAGCGTGGAGTGAATGTATGCCTCCACCAGGGAATATAGTCCCAAAAGAAGACCTGCGTTTATGGAAAAATTTAAAGGACTGTGACTTCATAAGGCGGTGTAACTATTAGCAGGAGAAACATGGATTTTTAAGGTGGGTGTATCACTTGAATATTTGATTTTGAAAGATTAAAAGATTTTGCAAAATATCAGGAAAACTGAAATACAGTTTTATCCTTTGGGAAATGATTGTCAGTAACATAACTTGTATGAAAATTGAACATATTAGGCTCAAACATGCAAAATGAGTGGTATGGTCCTTTAAAAATGAAATGAAAGGGTTTTGTTTTTTATTTTTTTTTGGGGGGGGGGNTTTTTTTGGGGGGGGGGTCTTAAATCAGGGTAGCACTGTCAAGATGAAATATGAACCAGGAGGTCTGATTTAAGGGCTTATCAAATGCTAAAACCCTGCAGCACAGCACTGCTGCTGTCTTAATTTAAAAGAGAATACCAGTGATTTTGCATGTTTAAGCCTATTAAATACTATTTGAAGATGTGTTACATTACTGACAACCATGTTTCCAAAATATGAAATCGTATTATATTCTTGCTGTTCGCCAAATCACATCATCTCTCTAATCATCTCATCTCATCTCAAATGTCCAGGTGGTACCCTCACCTTAAAATTCAGTGTTTCACCTGCTAACACATACTGTATGTACCAATGTTGAAGGGATGGTTGGTTTTAATTTCTCAGTAAAACCCATCTTCTCTTATATTCCCTGGTGGAGATACATTTTCTTCCATGTAGCTCTGTGTTGCATCCGTCAAATAAAGTTACTTTGACAAAAAATGTAACAGACGTCATGTTTGCTGTGATGGATTATGTATCTCAAGCACGTTTCAAGTCCCTAAAAGTTGATTTTTATGGTCTATTAGAATGAACTGAAACCAATGGCAGTCTGGAAGGTAGGAAAAACAAATCTAATATTTACCACTATGATTATCTGTTTTGAAAAATGGTTGTATGGAGTGTATGCAAGTTGTGTGTGTATATATATATTTCATGGCGTTGAATATGCCAGTAGTTTATGGATGCTTTGTAATTTAGGGAAATTGGGTGATGAGTTTCATTATTTGTTTGAATATACTGACTTTAATTGGAAAAGCAATAAATACCTGTTTGTACATACTACGGTGAGACCAAATGTATATATAAGATGGATAAATTATGTAACTTTAAAGATACCTTAATTCAACATAATTTAGCAAAATTTTGAAAAGAGATTATAGTAACATTTAGACATGTAATATTTATTTGCTTATTGCCTGCTTTATGTGAAGATGTGTGTTCTTGGTTGTTGTTTTTGTGTGTGTGTGTGTGTGTGTGTGTGTGTGTGTGTGTGTGTGTGTGTTCTTTAAATTCTGTGTGTGTTGGCCTTTCTCACTTACCCCAAGTGTGGTCTTATGAAAATAAATTACTATTATATATATTGGGCTCAAATGTTCAAAACCACTGGTATGGTCCTTTAAGCACTTGAATTTAATGACATAATGCACAGAATAATCCTAATTCTCAGGCGCCGTCTATGCTGAGTTACCGCCGTGTATCCACCGTTTCACTTTGGCATTTACAGCTACATTTTATGACATAATTTACTTGCCATAAATGATCACAACTAGAAATGTGAGTCCTGAACACTACAAAAGGCCAGTTAATTGCCTTTATCTCCATGGACGGTTGCCAAAGCTGTCGCTGCAGTTCCATTACCACTGACACAGCCAATAAAACACACAACATTAGCAAGCACGTTTACCGTGTCCATCCTGAGGCTCTGCATCCACTGGCCAGCATACGACAGCCAATCAAACAGCAGGACATACGTGTTTTCACACACATAACAAGCTGTTGTTTAAATATGTTGACAGATTTTGCCACATATTGTTGTATTTGTGATCTAAGCTGGGATCTGATCCCGCTCCACGCTGCTGTGAAAAAAAGCAGAAAGAGATCTTTTTTTCCATCGCTGCTGATTTTCTCTTGTTCATTGATTGTGATAAACAAACCAGATGGGAGAGGAAGACATCCGCTATACGTCCAGGGGGGGGGGNAGGGGGGGGGGAGAGAGAGAGAGAATAACACACAAGGCGCACCATGTCCTGGTTTCAAGGTGAGTTCCTTCAAAACGTGAGTGGGCTGTGATATTTTTTGTTCAGTTACCGCTCATTTTTTGTGCTCACAGAAACCTTCTTTCCAGCTAAACAATGGAGGTGGAGTTTTACTCTGAACTGCAGTCTTTCTCTGTGAGGTCACTCCAGCTGTGGACACAAAAAAATGACTTATAAGTCCCACTCCCACAGGGTTTTACTGAGGTCCGTGCACTTGCTCTTTGTCCCCACAGGAGGGGACACGACGCAGCCATGTCTGCGTGCATGTAAGGACCGTTGAGCAAAAAGGCCACGACCATCGAGGACACAATTATCTTTGTCACATCGACTCGTTAATAACTATTTGAGTTAAGTTGCATAGCAACAAGCCATGGTATGTCACACACACCCTCTGAATGTTCTATTTCTTAGCTACAAAACCTTCCATTTTCCTCTTTTACTGATTCTCTGCAAATGAACTTCCACTTTCCACCATTAAAACTGGCTACAAAAACAACAGCAACAACAGAGATCACCAAGTAAGAACACACAAACTCACAGTTCAGTCAGAATCATATCAAAACCACTTATTTGGAAGTGAAAGCTAAAACGATCATAACTGAAATTTTTTAAAAAAGAAAAAGGCATGACAGCACATAATTACAGTGAATGAGGTCAGAATCGAAGCAGGAAGTTGTTTCATATGTTTACACGCACACTATAATCCAATTTTGTCTGACCAAAATGCGAGTACGCCATATCCATGGATGGAATTAATAGTTTGTTTGTTTGCTGGATATATGTGACCCCTCCCCTTCCTGTCGACCCCAAAACACAAACAAATCAAGCAACGAATTTTACAAGCTAAGGCTTATATATGCTTATAGCTTTTGAATGTTAACATTTGTGCAGATGACCAAAGCCTAAAGAAAACATAATATGCTTCAAACAGGCTAAAGCTAATTAGACAGGAAGTGCTTTGCTCCTCCAGCTGTTACCTTTTCCTCCATCTTGCAGGTTTCTCCTACATGATGGTTGTGGATTCGTTTCTGAAAGCATTTTCTGATTCTGAGTGGAAGAATGACTTCAGAAACGTCTTTCACGTTGTTATGAGGAATGATGCAATGAGTTGAAGCCCTCAGGAAGCGACTGTCCCAGCAACAACGCTGTTACAGATGATGGTTAGAATCATTTTCAACCGAGTACAAAGTTGCTGCAAACAGTCTGGTGTTCACAAATACACAGTGAAGAACTTATATTCTATACAGTATATGCTATTCTATATTCTGCTGGGGAATATGTTGTCAGTCAGGATGTTAACAAGGACATTTAAACTTCAAATATACTCTCCGATTAAGGCAATAAAAATGGATTATTTTTGTGAGTCATGATTGAAATCAGCCAGACATGGATTATACCATGATAAATCCATTTATTCAAACATGTAAATGCATTTCTCATACTTTGATCAAGCAATACATCACGTGTATTCATTAAAGATGAAATCCTATTAAAGGACCATTCCGGCCATTTTGCACGTTTGAGCCTAATATATTCAATTTTCATACATGTAACATTACTGACAATCATTTCTCAAAGCATACTACTGGAACGGTGAATTAAAAATGTTTTTCCTACCTTCCAGACCTCCATTGGTTTCAGTTCATTCTGGTACGCTATTAAAATCAACTTGTTGATACTTGAAACGTTCTTGGGATAGATAATCCATCATCGCAAACAACATGTATATCCCGGTTTTTTTTAGAAGTTATGTAATTTTAGCGTTTAAGCTCAATAAAAAGCGTGGAGTGAATGTATGCCTCCACCGGGGAATATAGTCCCAAAAGAAGACCTGCGTTTATGGAAAAATTTAAAGGACCGTGACTTCATAAGGCTGTGTAACTATTAGCAGGAGAAACATGGATTTTTAAGGTGGGTGTATCACTTGAATATTTGATTTTGAAAAATTAAGAGATTTTGCAAAATATCAAGAAAGCAGAAATATGGTTTTATCCTTTGGGAAATGATTGTCAGTAGAGTTATATGTATGAAAATTGAATATATTAGGCTCAAACATGCAAAATGGCCGGTATGGGCCTTTAATTGCATCCACGTACATGTCTTGCTCGCATTTTTGCCTTAATCGTGGTGAAGATGAGAAAACAGTGTGCATGTGACGATATTGACTGGACAGTTTTGGGTAATAACTTTGCCTTTGCTTTGCTTTCTACACAACTATGATGTCAACATGTTCTCTTTAGAAATTAATCATATCGTGAGTCATACAAATGACATTCAGGTTAATAATAAATGCTGCCTGGATCAAATATTGCCTGGTGATAGAAAATTAATAGCACAGAACTCACATTTTCTCCCATTCGTGACTCCGTGCATGAGTTGCTTCCACTATTACTGATGCAATAGAAAAAAGTCTAGATCTCTCCAAAACCTGAAAATATCACAAAGATTATAACTATTCCATATACAGTAACTATGACGACAGCTATTTCTCTCCATCCTTTTTTTTTTTTTTTTTTNTAAAAAAAAAAAAAAAAGATCATCCAGTAGCTGCTTATACTGTATTCCGGATCCTCATACAAACCAAATTCCGCTTTACATTCTGGTGTCCCAGGCTGTCATCAGGAAGGAATAACCTGTGCTGGTGTAGATTCATGTCTGCATGTTTCAGACGTCAGACAGGAGGATTTTTAGAGGAAAATGTTCTCATTAAGGCAATGACCCATTCACCAAGGGAAAACGTATAACCAGAGGGTTAAATGTGTCCTCGCCATGCTGTCAGCAACATGCAATACAGCAGCAAAGTGGGCTGGTCACGGCAATTCCACTGTGTGATTCCCCTCAGTATGATGAGCAGCTTCTAAAAAAAAAAGCTGCTCTTATATATATATACATAGATATATGTGTGTGTGTGTGTATACATACATACATACATGGGTGGGATTCATTTAAAAAAATCACGCTAACTACACAGCTTCACATGAAATATGTATTAATATATTGTTATGTTAGTGCATGTGTTTTTGTTTTTGTTGCTTATGCTTAAATTATCTGATGTAAAAATTTAGGGTAGTATTGTTTATTGTTTACTGGATCCTCATTAGCTTCTGCAAATACAGTTGCTAGTCTTCTTGGATTCCATCAATACACATAAATACACTGCAGGCCAGAAGTCTGAGGCCATCCCCAGATTAAAAAAAAAAAAAAA